>CABFPE010001597.1:0-27692 GCA_900660155.1 Hofstenia miamia
TGCAATTTTTTCCAGAGTCGATCGCAAAGACTTTGGCGACGAGTGTACAAGGTAGAACAGTTTAGTTGTACTCCTGCTTCACTATATGTTGCATTTGGGACCATTATTCGGAAATCCCGTTTCTGTATCCTCTCCAGTCGATCGCTTTGATTTTGGGTTAACCCATAATGCCATAGCGGGGCACAATACTCAAGCAGTGACCTGATTAACGAGACATACACGGATAATAGATGATTTTGGGATACGCCGCTTCGCCGAAGTAGTTTTAGTAAAAATAACCTTTTGGAAGACTTATTTGTAATTTCGTTTACGTGGCTGGTCCACTTCAAATTTTTATGATAATCTCTGGATTGCAACAGATTCGTCCCATTGAACTTCAGGAGGCAATTGGAAATTCTTTAAGAAACATTTAGTGAGCTCTTTTGACTTCGTTGGGTTTAGCTCTGCATAGTTACTGCTACACCATTGGGCGACATGTCTGATTAGATCTACGTCTTCAAAAGGTTTGTTCTTAGATACGTATTGCCACGCAGTAGTATCATCGACATATTTCATGCGCGATTCCCATTCTCTTCACAAGGAATTCACGAACAAAATGAATAACCAGGGTCCCAATTTTGTGCCCTGAGGCGCGCCAGCTAGAACCATTAACCAGTCTGATAGTTGGCCATTTGTTAGACGTACCCGTTGTTTCCTGTTGCTGAGAAAGGATATTATCCAGTTAATAGTCCTAGATCTTACGCCGATTTCTATCAGCTTTTTCACCAAGAGGGGATGACTAACGAAGTCAAAGGCTTTTCTAAGATCGAAGAAGAATGCGCGTATGAAACGTTCGTTAGATTCAAGCTGATTCAACCAGTGGTGATAGACACTAATTAACGCATTTATCGTAGACCCGCCTGGTANCGTTGTTTCCTGTTGCTGAGAAAGGATATTATCCAGTTAATAGTCCTAGATCTTACGCCGATTTCTATCAGCTTTTTCACCAAGAGGGGATGACTAACGAAGTCAAAGGCTTTTCTAAGATCGAAGAATAATGCGCGTATGAAACGTTCGTTAGATTCAAGCTGATTCAACCAGTGGTGATAGAAACTAATTAATACATTTACAGTAGACCCGCCTGGCATAACTCCATATTGGCTAAGATCAAGTACATTCAATACTTTTCCCTTCAGCTCTTTTTCTATTATTATATCTTCTATTAATGTAGAAATCGAGGGCGTCAGTGAGATTGGTCTTAGATCGGAGCCAGGACTTGATACTGGGCTTGTTTTAGCAATTGGAACAACTTCTGCTACTCTGAAAGGAATTGCACATGTTTCGCGTAAGGAAGCATTAAGAGCGATATGGGCAGAGCCAATTCACAACTAAATTTCTTTAGCAGCCAGCATGGTATTACTCTCATCTTGTAATTATAAGATCAAACGCAAGAAAATTTAGTCACCTTAAATACAATAAAATCGAATTTAATTTGAATATAGAGGCGAATCTGTTCAATTTAAAAAAATGTGTCATCATAGAATATACACCTCAAAGCGTGAATATAAATATCTAGTCAAACACAATAACGAACCTACTATACTTATGCCTGATAAGAATGTAAAATATATTATAAATTATATATTTGTGGTGTAATGCTAACACATTCGTCATATAGAGGAACTACAAAATTCTGTAATTCTATACACGTTGATTTCTATTTTAATTTTTAATGCAACAAAAATATTTTTAGAATTGTCTCAGAGACACCTCTTGGGTGGTGTTGAAGATACCTTCTGATTCGTGGTTTAAGATAAATGCAGCTGTATACATGTACAGAAGATGTGAGTTCAAATCTCATCGAACCAATATTGCATCAGTCAGTTATTCAAAACGTTAGCATTGTATTACATTTTCTGCAAACATGAAATATAGAAATTTAATTGTTTGAAAAGTCCGACATAGTAATATTTGAGCCAACTAGATTCGAAGCAGCATTTCTCAGTAAACTTTTCGGTAAACTAAGCCTGATATCATTTCACTATGGCTTAATACCAACGTTAACAATAGTGTGCTGTCTAAATGGGGAAACATTCACCTAAAAGAAATACCAGAAAACCATTGAATACAATCAGTCTACAACACATAAGTTAGAATGTTATCATTGACAATATAAATCTTATATAAAACTAGCTGCATGACCCCTGCTTTGCTCGGGAAATGCATTCAAAAACACAATACTCAAGCAGTGACCTGATTAACGAGCCTCGGATATATATATATTTATGGGATACGCCGCTAAGACTTAGCATATTATGAAAGATTTATTCTGGAAACCTTTTTTGCTACATACGTATAGCTTCGTCGGTCCACTTAGAATTTTTAGGGAAAGTTTAGAAAAGTTTAAGGATGCTAACATGGTTTAATTGTCTATTTAAAAGTTTTTTACGTTGTTGTTTTATTAATAATGCTTCAGTGATCTTGGTATGTTTGTTCTTTGTTAATATTTTAAAAAGATCTTTTTTTGCATGGTTACTGCTACACCATTTGGCGACATGTCTGTCTTCAAAAGTTTTGTTCTTAGATACGTATTGCCAGCAGTAGTATCATCGACATAATGTATGAGGCATTACACTCATAACAAGGAATTTATAAACAATAGAGGAAGACAAGAGTATTGGGTTAGGGCCTTTGTTTGAGGACAGCTAGAACCATTAACCAGTCGGAATTATCTTAGTTTCATATGTCTTGACGTACCCGTTGTTTCCTGTTGCTGAGAAAGGATATTATCCAGTTAATAGTCCTAGATCTTACGCCGATTTCTATCAGCTTTTTCACCAAGAGGGGATGACTAACGAAGTACAAAGCTTTTCTAAGATCGAAGAAGAATGCGCGTATGAAACGTTCGTTAGATTCAAGCTGATTCAACCAGTGGTGATAGACCGCAAAAATTTTTAAAATATTGACGAATTGGACGCAAAGAAATACATTTCACCACTGCAGTTTTTAATTTCTTATTACTTTTTTTATTTAACCACTCAAAGGCAATTCTGAAAATTTGACGCGGAACTTTCTAACATGTCCCCTTGCCTACGCTACTGGTTATAGGCAAACATTTCATGAGAAATGGAAGCATCTCCGCTCTGTTGAGGGGACGTTCCCCCACTCCCCCCTCTGGGTGCGCCTCTGGCTTTAAAACTTAAATTAAAAATTATCAAATAAATTAAAAACATTTTGAATTGTAGGCACTTTTCAAAAGTTTAATAGCTTTAATCGAATCCTGGTCCAGCTAACTTCTCTTGACTTTTCACGAAAATTTGTACCTAAATTGTTTCTTATTTTTCAAAAAAACGTGGGGCCCGGGCCTAGGGCCTGACCAGCCCACTTACATAGGCATTAATGTATTAAGCCTTCTTACAACGTCATTACCATTCAATATTAGTTTCTGCGTTTTTATGAAGAAAATTATGCATCCTCATTGTGATGTTTTTTTTGAAAATATATGACTAATTACAAGAGCTAACAAAATAAAAAAAGTAATTTTTGAAGTAAAGGTCGTCACATTTGTTAGAAATTTAATAGTTTTTATGCCTACGCATACATTTTAAAAAATTTCAGGTTAAAATGTACATTGTGGTCAAATTTTTATGTCAAATTTTTTTTGAAAAAAAACAATGTATCGATGAATTTCGTATTAGCTATCAAAACCATATAATACAAAAATTGAACAACACTTTTTAATAGCAGAGTATGGGAAAATTGATGCTTTTTGGTCTTAAATATGTAAAAAAGATAGGTAGAGAGGTCAAAACCTCTACTTATAAGCCTAGAACCTCGTTTCCAATTCGTTTAGCTTTTAAAAATATACATTTCATGTTTGCAAAAACATGGGAAAATATCACTACCCAAATTTTAGCTATTAAAATCTTTATAAAGTGACATTACTAAGGGTGTCATTGTTGCGAGAACAAGAGCTGTTATCAATGAGGCTCTCATGCAAAAGCTAGTGCAAATCACAAATTACAATGAAATGAATTGGACTTGTAGAATGATGTGAGTCTGAATAAATCCCAATTTTGGATGCTTGGCAGAAAATTGAAAACTATATATTACATGACCTAATGCAATGGGCCCATTAAATCCTAGAGTATGTATTGCTGAAAATTGCGAAGTGCTCTCCAGCATTCGTGGAAAGATTCTCCTGAATGCTTAAAACAATAATGATTAAGATAATAAAAATTTTAAGGATAATATGGATATCCATATTGGTTCTTTTTTCAACCTAGTTGATTATATGTAGCATAGAATTCACAAATTCTACAAAAGCTCAAATATCTTTAGGGCAATTTTTTATGTAAAAAAATTAGGATTTTAATTCAAAATTTTTTGGTAAAAAAATTGCCCTACTATTTAGATAGCCATCAAAAAATATACTTGTCTGAGGTAAGTAAGAAAGGACTATGGACTTCGAAAATATTGTAATATAGGTACGGCACTAAATTTGCTGTGCAAACCCATGGATTCAAATTTTTCAGTTTCATCCTCAATGATTTGAAGAAAGGCCTCTGATATCTCTTGGTGGCCTTTATCCAATGCAGACTCTGCATCTGCGCACGCAGACCGTAGCGTTTGTTTAATGACGCACAACAGGCAAATCTTGAATGTAATGCTTTAGGAAAGGTCACTAGTGAGTTAATGCCTAAAAATATAGACTTTTAAATTAAGTTCAAGAAAGCCATAGCCATAAAGCAAAGTTGGCAGCCTCGTTGCTAACGAGATTTAGCATTTGTCAGACATATTGCTTGCATTCTCATAAGACTGATCCCAGCAGTAGGCAATAAAAAAATAGGTACAAAACCATCAGAACACCAAGAAGAACAATCCAGTTCGTCGGTTCCATACAGACAATCTGGAACATTATTGCACATTTTTTTCTTGCCAATACACTTTAAAATCCTATCAATTGGAGAAAATATATCCATACAGTCGAAGTAGCAATATTTTAGACAGTCTCTTTCGTCTGATGCGGTGAGCACGCAATTAGTTTCATGATCACAGAGAAACATTGGATCAATGTATTTTAAATTATTTCCACAATCAAAGAAAGGTATAATGAATAATATGTAATGATTTCTTCAATAGAGTGGAGCAGAAACACGACATTAATTAGATTCATCTTTTTATATTATGATAAAAATAGCATTTTTAATTAAAATTGGCAAACTATGATTTCAAAGGCTTTCTATTTGATTGAACTCCTTCAATTTAACTAGTCTGAAAAGATTTTTAGTTGCAATGTTCTCTTTATTTTATATGGCGACTAAAGAGAAATAAATTTAACAGAATTACTAAGATGTCTTTGGAGTCTATATTTTAAATGTTATTATATATTAAATGCATAAATTTACAGACGCTTCACTAAAAGAGTATTCTTACAAAATTTCTGCTTTTGATATTCTGCAGAAATTGTGTTACGTGTGTCAATTTTTTTGTTTCCACACAAAATGTGACACGCTGACTCACACTACTCTGATAAGAATTGATTAGGCAAAATTGTAAAATATGTGGCGTGTGACCAGATTTGACCTGCTTTTAGAGAGCTAAGAATATTGCATTCAATTCTTTGTTAACAGCGCACTTGGATAGACATTGAAATGGAGCAGCACACCACACCAGAGTAAGAACCGGTCAGGATGCTTGCTTACCTGACTGAACCTGCCAAGCTTTTCCTCAACCGGTTTATTTTTCTAGAGTTTTAACCGGTACCCAGAATTTATAAAATTCTCAAATTTCGTGAATTAGAGCGCAAAAGGTTAAAGGTTAAAATTAGAATGTTATTCAAATTTACAAAGTATTAAAATTTTAAGTTTAGGCATGTTTTTAGGCCTCTTTTCTTTCAAGACCAGTTGGCTGCAATAGCATCTTCTTTTAAAAGAGTAATAGTTTCAGTAATAATGTGTTGGTATCCAGTAAATTGAAAATAGCTGACAAAATTCCGTTACTTAGGCCTCTTGTATATACATGTAATTAAAATGAAATTGCAAATATATAATAATAGATCACTAATCCAGTACATAAAACTTAAATTCAATATAGTGGAGTATTAATAATTTTATTAGTAAAAAAATATGAAAACATTAAAAATTGTGTTGCTACAAAAATTATAAGCAAGCCGGGCATGTGTGCAATTCTGTTTTCGCATTTTGATGTACAGTTAAAAAAAACCTTCAAAATGATAGCAAACAAATTTGGTTTTCATGTGCATATATTTTCAGAAACCTTTATCTTGCTTTTTAGCACATAACATTCATTGCTTTCTCCTTCGTGCGTAGAGAAATTGGTCTAGCCCAAACGTCTTTATAATGCTGATGACACACTCTCTAAATATTCGTAATTATAATTATATTTGCCCAAATAGCTGCATTTTACGGAGGAGCGTAGCAAAGCAATTTCATGCTAATAAAAACGCGGAGAATTAATCCCTGGTGGCATACACACGATCACAGAGTGACCCGCAACCGACTCGACTCGTATTGTTTTTTACCCGAGCCTCGGGTTCAACCGTTTCTCACCTGACATATACAGATTTGTTCAGTATCAAGTCGTCGAAACTTCTTTCTGTGTTGCCTCTTTTACAATTTCCGAGGAATTTTGTCGCTATCCTGCCTATGTGCATCTTGAACTTGAAGTGTGTTATGCAGCATTTTCATAGTGGGAACATTCAATGTTTGTAATTTGATCAATAAATATTACTCTTGGATTATAAAGTAACAAATGTGTAAATCCCTCTAAATACACACTATTTTCTATGGTATATATATATATATATATATATATATATATATATATCCTCTTCGTGATTTTAGACATGAGATTATAATAAAGAATGTCTTAATAAAAATAACAGTAAAGTCTATCAAAATTTTATGAAAAAAGATATGCAGTTACTCAAAATACTGTTGATAAAAAGGATTAGAATAAAAAATTTAGAACTTTGTGAATGATTTTATTTAATTAAAATAGTCCAGCAACAGCAATTTGAACTTGTTGGAGTCAATGCATCACCTTCCAACAAATTTGTTCCAGAACTCCAAGAATTTTTGCATAGAATGTTTGACATTTGATCAATAAAACATACTTTAAATGGACTATAATCTAACAAATGTGTATATCCCTCTAAATATACACTATTTACAGAGATTATGATTAAATTTATCGAATTGGTAATAAATTTATACATGCTCTTCCTAATATTGAACATGAGATTATAATAAAGAATGTCTTAATAAAAATAACAGTAAAGTCTATCGAAATTTTCTGAATTATGATACGCTAGTTTGCAAACTCTTTAAATATCCCACCATAACAAACCAAGTAGAAATTTTAATTAGAATTACGATTTACTTGAAATAAAAATAAAAAAAAATTTGCTGTTTTTTCAATGGATTTAAACATGTTATTGTAGAATCATCACCCAGGCTAAGATGTGCATTATTCCAGAATTATTTAGCGATATTGGACTACAGTTTCTTTCAAGCGGGGTAATGTCTAACTAATTTAACTTTCGTTGTCTCATGTACACTATTTCTATTTCTATGTGATAATAAAGAAAGGACACTATTCGACTTAACATCTCATTCTCGTCAATGTGTAACTTAAGCAATATGATTACGCAACCTGTCAGTGACACTAACTGCTGATAATAAAAACTAATTAATAAATAAAGCAGCAGTTCCCTACTTTACATATAAGATATAGATAAAATCACTAAGTGTTTAAAGCACTTGTTTAAACAGTGCAACCCTGGTTCGTCCGCATTGTAGATAAACTGAATTCAAGGAACACTGCATTTTAGACAAACTAATGTTTTTCTGAGAAAAACTCAATCAACTTGAAGTGAGCATAAATGATACTATTATCATGTGATGAAGAGCAACTTAATCTAGCAAAAACTTACATATGTTATATAATTTTACAGAATTCAGTTTCTATATATCAATAAAATATTAAATCAAAATAGATATGCAAGTTTACATAACAGTGATGATAATGGGTACAAACATTTGGACTACAGCAATTTCCACCGATGTTACACCACGAGTACGCACACCTTTTTTCGAGAATATGCTTTGACTCATTTCAATCCATTTTTCAATTTTTAGAAAAAATAAGATTGAGTAAATAGGTAGTACATAGTACAAAAATTATATTTTATGTCAAATAGAAATTGAAAATTAAGCAATTTATTTTCTTATTAATGTATTGACGCATTAACATTAATCAAGCAGAAAGTGAACAAAAAATTTTTCGTGTAATATAAACTTGCGGTAAAAGCGTTATCATAGAGACAATGCCGTGTATATATGTACATATATATATATATATATATATATATAATATTTCAAGATTTATTTTTTCGAGCCTTAGTGCGAAATGGTAGAAAAGGTACAGAATAAACCTCAAAAATAGAATTTCCCTCAATATATTAAGGTACGTCATGCCCCTTCTTCATTTAAATTTTACATAAGAAGGTTAAATACGCAGCATAAAACGCGTCTGTTATTGCAACAGCAAGTGTAGAATTTAATTACTAAGTTGATTTATTATTCTTCTTCATTAGCAAAACCGGGAAAACGGCTTTTCACAGTCCTCTCCCGCACCACCCACCCCATTATTTTATCCCCATTTTCAAAAAATATCTAAGCTTTATGTGAATATGGAAATATAAATAAATTTTTAGTGTTTTTCATAAGGAAAACCCTTATTTTCGAATTTTCTGCATTCATGAATGAAAAGTGTCTTAAAAATACTAGCACTTTATAGTGTGCATAAATATATACTACAGTATATATATCTTAAATTTTTTGTGAAGCATTTCAAAAATTTTTGCAATTTTTTAAGAATATGATTCGATAGTAAAAATGTGATAACTAGTTATTTGAAACATAGATTAAAGTAAATGATGTATTTCCGGATTGGCTACCTGTAAACAATGGCGTCTCTCAGGGGACAATTTTAGGTCCCCTTCTTTTCAGTATATATGTAAACGATATGCATACGATAACTGATTGCAAGAAGGTTAAATACGCAGCATAAAACGCGTCTGTTATTGCAACAGCAAGTGTAGAATTTAATTACTAAGTTGATTTATTATTCTTCTTCATTAGCAAAACCGGGAAAACGGCTTTCCACAGTCCTCTCCCGCCCCACCCACCCCATTATTTTATCCCCATTTTCAAAAAATATCTAAGCTTTATGTGATTATGGAAATATAAATAAATTTTTAGTGTTTTTCATAAGGAAAACCCTTATTTTCGAATTTTCTGCATTCATGAATGAAAAGTGTCTAAAATACTAGCACTTTATAGTGTGCATAAATATATACTACAGTATATATATCTTAAATTTTTTGTGAAGCATTTCAAAAATTTTGCAATTTTTTAAGAATATGATTCGATAGTAAAAATGTGATAACTAGTTATTTGAAACATAGATTAAAGTAAATGATGTATTTCCGGATTGGCTACCTGTAAACAATGGCGTCTCTCAGGGGACAATTTTAGGTCCCCTTCTTTTCAGTATATATGTAAACGATATGCATACGATAACTGATTGCACTTTAATTCAATATGTGATGATACTTGTATATTCAACAATAATAAATCCATGCATTTAGCAATTGAATCTGTAGCACATAATGGCAACAAATTGACAACGTACTTCAACATGCAAAAGTTACTTATGAATGAAAGTAAAACAGAATTTTGTATTTTGCAGCCCTCTACGACAAATTACGACGTTACAGCATTAACCCTTAATCTTAATAATGTTGACAATTTCAAATATTTAAGAGTAATTTTCGATTTCGAAGCTAAATTTTGAATTATACATTAATGCAATAGTCCGAAAATTGGCAAAAGGTATAAGAAGTATCTCAATAATAGTAAAGCAACTACCAGGCTGTACAATAATTCAATTTTTCCATTCATTTATAATGAGTCGCCTAATTTATGCAAGTGTATTATTTACTGATCTATAAAGACAATTTTTATCGAAAACTTGATATTCAATTAAAATGGGCCCTAAGCATTTCAAAGATAAATTCTACAATCATGATTATACAGCATCTCGTTCTTGAAATCCTAATAGTAATTTATCCCTAGCCTGTTAGATTTATTGTATATAGAGCCTTATCCTATTGTATGTGTTTGTATGTGTGTTTTTATATTTGATGACGCTATTCAGATAAATTACCAGTTTGTAATCGTTAATATTTATCTGAATACAGAATATCTTATCTTATCTTATCTTAATTGTGTGTTGAAGTGAACTTCTATACAGACAATAGTGTAACATCATCACCCAGGCACTGGATGTGTATAATATAAATTTAGAAACAACACACAACAGATTCCACTATGTGGGGTAATGTGTACTTTCACTCTAACTGTTCTCTTCTTAAATTGTACAAATATAAACATAACTTTAATTAGCATTCCAAGCTAGGGTAACAATTCGCCACTACTGTTTAAATGAGCCGAGCCGAGCTTGGAAATGTCGGCTACAAAAACCTATCAATAATTTCTTAGGAAATTACCTTTTTGCATTGTCTAATGGAAAGAGAATAAAATATTCTTAAGGAAATTAAGTTAATAAAATACTATTAATTGATAGTTAAAACTCCATGAATAAGGACCTGCACACGTAGCTGTATTAGATTCCAATAAGAGTAATTTAAGGAAATTAGAATTCAGCATTAAGAGACAAAATGAATTGAGAGTCTCTAGAGAATACTATTCTCAATTTTTCACACAATTTGAAGTTCAAATGAAATAATTTTCTCCTATGAAAGAGAATTCGGTTGAAAGACATACTGTGAATTTGAAAAAAGTTGAAAAATAAAGTAAATTCTTTAATTTATCAATTAGAAAACGATTGAAAAAATTTTACGTCAATTAAGCAACCCAGACATTTTTTGGTTTCTATGAAAAATTTACATACACTCATAACGCACTAAGTAGTAAAGATATTTCAACTCTGAAAATGCCAACTATGGACGACTTATTCTGACTTTGCACATGGCCCGTACAGGACTTCAGAGGTCTATTAACAGAAAACAAAGTAGTTGAAGTTAGTTGCTGCGGCAATGGATATTATTACCTGAACATAAAGTATGGTAAGAATTTGAATGTTTTTGCAAAAAATCAGATTTTCTGGTTCAGTGTATTACAAAAATATTTTCAATTCGTATGACAAATTTTTAAAGCAGTGCGGTTGCACACTTAGAATTTATGGTTGGCTAACTTTGAAGATTCTGAATATTTTATTGTAATAGAGTCGGATAAAATTGCATGAGAATGTGAACAAAACGGTTTGTGACTGTAAAGGTAATGTAGGTTGTTCGAGTTGACATATTTTTTATAAAATGAAAAACAAATACCTACTTACTCGTTATATGCTTAAAACTATATGTTTCATTTTGTTATAAAAAATAGAAATCATTAAAAATGAAGCTTAAAAAAATATTTAAATATTTCTATTTGATCTATTGTGCAATACCGGTGCATAATATATTTTTGTAATCTCATTCTTAATTTAAATAAATTAATATGAAGTTTGACCAAATAAATTGTTATATCAATAACTGTTATTTTAAATATTTTCTTTTGCTTAAGATGTTGATAGGAAGGTAAATTGCTAAATTATAAACAAATGGAATTGCATTCCAATATTCAAACTAATGCTTTCCTAAAATTTCGAAAAACTATATCATTTCAGGTTTATGAAGAAACAATAGATAAAAAATTATACAGCTTAGAAGTTCTAAGTGTCGCCAGTTTTAATTTAAAAAATTTATATCAATCGAAGAATGGAATACTTTCGTATTCAATAAAAACGAAACAAGTTATTGGCTGATTAATACCCCGGAATATAATCTACATGATAATTTTATTATTGTCCCAATATTGACTAAAATGTAAGTCATGCATATTAAAATTTGTTCTATGAAGTGAACTATAATCACTTTCACACTTAAAGAACAATATTAAGAAATGCAATAAACCGTTTAACTTTGACAAGAATTGAGTTTCTTCCTAGTGTAACATGTACTAATTCCCAAATTGTTAACAACGGTTCAAATATATCACAAACTATCGGCAATTTCTATTTATATATACATTAAGCAATGGGGTCCATTCAAGCAAATCCTTCATTATTTTAGCAATAATTCAATACAAATATATATATATATATATATATATATATATATATATATATATTAAAATTGATTCTATTGAACATATAATATACATTTTTAATCACTATGAAAGACAGATTATTGAAATAATCGTCGATACAAATATGTGAAAAAATAAAACTTACTATAAACTACACATTTGATATAATTATTGAAACTTTAAAATATATTTAACGTTATCATGTTTAGTTCTTTTTAACTGTTTGTTGTTTCTCTGTTTGCTTGATCATTAAATATTCATCTATTTTAGCATGTTGTATTTTAGTGCACAAACAGGATGAAGTCCACAATCATGGATTTAATAACATTGAGTATTGTTTCAAAATGGCCACCATCATGAAATTTCTTTGTTTTTAGAAATTGTTGTAATGACCAGTATCTCCTCTTCTAAGACCGCTCACTCTAATATAACAATATACGCACAGTCGGTTTTGTAGTTGATATGCAGTGATAGAAGTGTTTTTTTGTACTGTATTATTTTTTATGCTTATTCCATCAACTGTATTTCATATCTATGGAGTTTGTATGTTTTAATGATAATACGTTTGTAATAAAACATATATCTATAAGACATGATTGTTATTCTTAGACAAAATATAGACTTGAACTGCTTTTATCATGATAATGTTATTAAAGAATGAGAACATAAGTTGAAATTTGATAACTTCCTTTCTCAAGCTGTTAGTAATAATGAGTCAAATATAATAATGTTATATCAACAGTCCTTACTTAATCTCAATAATAAATTTATGCAAAGTATAATAGTTTTGATTTTAATAAATAATATGTGTATGTGATGGCCCCTTTTAACACTGAGCCCTTCAATTATGAATGTGATATTAGTATAAAAACATACTTCGGAGAAACAAGGGATATTGTCTTTCTGATAATGATATACAATTATTGAACAATATGCATATACATATATGTGAAATGTTAATATAATATACGAGCTACATAATAGAGCAGCTTCAAGGACTTCAAAATCCATGCAGTTTATGTAGTTTTTACATATAGGCTATTTTACAAAAATTAATGACAAACCTGATTTGGATATATCCCAGCAATGCCTTTATCCCACACCATTTTGAGAAGTCCATCATGATATTTGTAAGACCCCAGACACACGTCGCATTGATGAGAGTCGAAGGGGAAGAAGATGAGTTGCATAATACAGCTAACTGTTAAAATGACGCGATTTGAATAAAAGATTTCACCGTCGTTGCGAAATCTAGGAATAAATAGATACTTTTAAATTTAAAACTAATATGTGATAAATAAATAGAAATTAATTTTCTCTTAAAATTGTAGTTAAAAATATTTTTGCATAATCTAAGAAATAGATGTAGTAGAAAATGAATCAATATTTTAAAAGGAAACTAAAAAATGACCTATTTCAACAATGATTAAAATTATTAAACATATACTTACCGATAAACTGTCTTCAGTCAATGACTTTAATATTAAAACATTCTCGCCTAATGTGTGTAATTCTATAAAGGATAAACTTGAATTAAATCTTGGAGGGTCTTAATCTATCAATTCAAAACATGTATTTGACAATTTCAAGGAAATGATTGGTTATAACCAATCAAATAACTATATCGTTCAAGTTCACTAATTTCTATTAATAAATTTCAATTACATTTCATATTAGGAGTTATTAGGCATAGGACTTCATCCATTTAGAAAATGTAAATTAAGCCAACGTACAATCAATATTGGACTCTATGGGCAAAAATTCAAAATAAAAATAGTAGATAAAAAGACTTTAACATAGATAAACTATCTAATGTTACATAATTGTATTTGTTTCTATAGAAATTATCATTGCGAACTGTCGTTATTGCAAAATACATTTCATTGGATTTTAAGCAAATGTTACTTAATCATTTCGACAGCAATGTATTTAAGAAACCTATGCACATAAAATCTGCATTATTTTTAAACATAGATTTTTCTATGTCATAAATTTTGCAGATTTAGAACTCCAAGATAAATATATTTAAATTAAGGGCTGCAAACGAAAACTGAAATGCATGAAGGACTACCTCTAGTGCAAAACCATTGTATTTTGGTGGTAATTTTGAACGATTTGTAAAAATTTTGCTAAAAAAAGAGAAAAAAAGAAAGAGAAAATTTATTCACTTGCAACCCTAGGGTTGAATAATAGTGAAATATACAAACTTATAACATTAAGTATAATATACAAATGGATATTCTTTTTGAATCTGTGACGGAATAAACGATTTCGTAAATCGAAATGTCCTAACTGAGATTTGGCGATTGCGATGAGCTCGTAAAGGGTAGAGAGATTCTCGTTCTGCGGGTATTAGATTGTGTAGAGGGTGGTTCAGGTTCTGCAATTTTTTTCAAGAGTCGATCGCAAAGACTTTGGCGACGAGTGTACAAGGTAGAACATTTTAGTTGTACTCCTGCTTCACTATATGTTGCATTTGGTACCATTATTCGGAAAGCCCGTTTCTGTATCCTCTCCAGTCGATCGCTTTGATTTTGGGTTAACCCATAATGCCATAGCGGGACACAATACTCAAGCAGTGACCTGATTAACGAGCCTCGGATAATAGATGATTTTGGGATACGCCGCTTCGCCGAAGTAGTTTTAGTAAAAATAACCTTTTGGAAGCCTTATTTGTAATTTCGTTCACGTGGCTGGTCCACTTCAAATTTTTCTGAAATGTGACACCCAAAAGTTTGGCCGATAATACTCTCTGAATTGCAACAGATTCGTCCCATTGAACTTTAGGAGGCAATTGGAAATTCTTTAAGAAAAAATAGTGAGCTCTTTTGACTTCTTTGGGTTTAGCTCTGCATAGTTACTGCTACACCATTGGGCGACATGTGTGACTAGATCTACGTCTTCAAAAGGTTTGTTCTTAGATATGTATTGCCACGAAGTAGTATCATCGACATATTTCATGTGCGATTCCCATTCTCTTAACAATGAATTCACGAACAAAATGAATAACCAGGGTCCCAATTTTGTGCCTTGAGGCACGCCAGCTAGAACCATTAACCAGTCGGATAGTTGGCCATTTGTTAGACGTACCCGTTGTTTCCTGTTGCTGAGAAAGGATATTATCCAGTTAATAGTCCTAGATCTTACGCCTATTTCTATCAGCTTTTTCACCAAGAGGGGATGACTAACGAAATCAAAGGCTTTTCTAAGATCGAAGAAAAATGCGCGTATGAAACGTTCGTTAGATTCAAGCTGATTCAACCATTGGTGATAGACACTAATTAATGCATTTATCGTAGACCCGCCTGGTATAACTCCATATTGGTTAGGATCAAGTACATTCAATACTTTTCCCTTCAGCTCTTTTTCTATTATTATATCTTCTATTAATTTAGAAATCGAGGGCGTCAGTGAGATTGGTCTTAGATCAGAGCCGGGAATTGATACTGGGCTTGTTTTAGCAATTGGAACAACTTCTGCCACTCTGAAAGGAATTGCACATGATTCGCGTAAGGAAGCATTAATTAAGAGCGATATAGGTAGAGCCAATTCATAACTAAATTTCTTTAGCAGCCAGCATGGTATTACTCTCATCTTGTAATCAGGCCCACTCGACTTCCGAGGGCACACCTTTTCTAGCATTTTATATACAGAGAATTCGTCGGTTGCTAGAGGTTCTGAATTGTCATCTGGTAGATAGTTTGCTTCTGTTAACGGAGGGTAATTGTTTACTGGCTGCGTAAAATCATAATTGATCTTATTAGCGAGATCGTAATCAGATAACCTGGAGAGCTCGGTATCGAAGTTAAGTCCTTTTTCTGATTTAGATAGTCCACATAGGTTTTTGATTGACTTCCACCATGATCTGGGATTGGTCATTTTCAGGTCATTTATGCGATTCTTATAGAAATGGAAGCGATTCTTTTTCATAACCCGATTAACGCGGTTGCGGAGCTTTTTAAAAAGGGGCAAATTGCAATGTGTGAGAGCCAACTGGCGGTGCTTTATCAAACGCTTTATTTGAGGAGTAATCCATGGTCTATCTCGAATAAACACGCGATGTTTCTTAACGGGAAAGCAGTCAGTAATGGTTTGGTCTATAAGCGAGGCAAACTTGTCCCACATTTCAGTGAAAGTCAAATCCAGGAAAAAGTTCTCCCAAATGACAGATGAGATAACCCTGCCAAAATGGTTCGTGTTTTTAGTGCTTATATCTCTCTTGAACACAATTTGCTTTAATCTATCAGTCCTTATTCCAGAACCCTCAACCAAAACTGATGTGTGACGACTGCCACCTAGGCCTGGTAATGGGACTGCATTTTTAAATAAATTGGGGTGAGAAACAAAAACTTTATCAATAGTTTTGTTACCATGTGTGATAAACCCCACTAGCTGCTTCAGTTGGAATTCTCTTTCTAAAAATGAGGTGTTAAGATCGTTGAAATCTCCGCCAACTATAGTCGCAAAATTTGGTAATTCAGCCTCAACTTCATGTAGAACTGCTCGAAGATATGCCTTCATACGTCTATGTTCAGGGAGGTTCCAATAAGGGTGATATAAAACTCCAATTATATATCCGCTAATACCACGAGGTGTCCAAGTAGGTGTAACCTTTAACCATAAAGCTTCGAAATTTGGTGCCATGTTATCGGGCAACTGAGGGAGATACCTGCGATAAGGAATTCCATTTCTTATTTGCAAAGCTACGCCTCCACCAAAATTAGAATTTGCATCAATCGTTCTGTCCAAACGTTCGATAGTATAACCGTGTACTGTCATGCACGAATCAGGTATATTATACGTTAAATGAGTTTCAACCAGTAGAACAAACTCCGGCATGCCACAGTCAATTAATAAGGCACTTAGTTCATCTAGCTTAAATCGCAGTGATTGGACATTACTTAAAAACAGATTTGGGGTTGACTTAGATAGTCAATTATTTTGTTGCTCCTTGTACTCCTCCTCATCCAGAAAGAGTTTCAAATTTCTTATTTTTAGTCTGGACTTATCTACGTTATGCTCTTTCATAAGTTTGTATCTTTGCTGAAGAAGAATCTTTTCAGTTGCTCTGTCACTGACGCTTAGTTCTCCTTTTACAAATACCTTGTAATCTTCAAAATTTTTCAAACGAAATGCTTTGGATACAATACAGCGCCTGGTCCAAACTGAGCCAACGTCAACGACTATTGGTCTAACCCGACCGCTGCTAGATTTCCCGATTCGAAAAACGTCTCGTATTACATTTGTACTTTCTTCCAGAAAATTGAAAATTTTCAGCACCTCGTTTTTGTCGTTTTCGAAATGATTTTCAGTTGACTCGGGAATGCCACTAATTACTAATCTTGACATATGAATATCACTAACCTCAGTGCTTGGTTTGGCTTTAGTACTACAGCAGGATGACGGTTTGATTTGCTCCATCGACTTTCGGAAATTCTCCATCAACTTGCCTTGTTTCTCATCTAGTTCCACAATTTGTTTAGCAATATTGTTAGTGATAGATTCCAATCGTGAGACCTGATCAGACAAAGTTGCAGTTTTAGTCCAAATTTTTTTTTCTCCGGTGTCGACACAGTCGTTGCAAAAAGTAATAAAATGTTGGTGGTATTTAGTAATTGCATCCACACCCCTTGCGAAAAGCCAGTACACTTTTTTGTCAGATGTAGCGAGATATTGCAGCATATACATGAAAATCTATGTACATTACTTTCAAAGCCATTGCCACATGTTTTACATTGCGAAGGTTGATCATTAGAATTTGACATCTTTTGCGATGTTAAAATTTCTTTTATATTCAAATTAATTTTGCTATTATATTCAAATTAATTTAATGTTAAGCAATCAACAATTAATAATTTGCAAGATATGCAATGATGAAATTACAAATAAATCTGTAATTTTCTTATGTTCAAAATGCAATATAGCACTTCACTTTAATGAAAATTGTACTGGAATTTCTTCAAAAGCAGGTAAATCTCTTATACAATATCGTAAAGATTTTCTTTTATTTTGTACAAACTGTTGAAAATAAAATGGTAAATGATTGGGCCTCATTGATATCAACAACCACTCTCTATAGACATTGCAAGACTTTCTGAAGTGAGTTCAAAGTTAATTAATGACTTCAATGAAACACTGAAAGAACAACGCAAGTTAATACATGATTCAGAAGCTATGTTAAAACGATATCTCAATAATTCCGTTGCTTCCTCTCCTTCATCCATTGTAAATACATCCTCTACCCCTGTATTTAAAGACACTATATACCGTCAGTGGATAAAAATTATTGGCATTGATGAATCCAATGAACGCATTTCTGACACACAACTAACTCATGATATTACCAAAACAAACGAAGTTTTGTCTTTCCTCAATGGTAAAGAAGTTGAAACTTTCAACCTTTTTCGTGATGGTCGAAAAAAGCTACACAGGTCTTAATTGTTGATTTAGGAAATGAGTGGAATAAACGGCTAATTCTATCTAAATGCTATAAGTTAAAAGGATCAAAATTCAACATTATTATCCGTCCTGAGTTAAACCCTTCTAATCGGGAAACTAAAAAAAAATTATTGAAGAAACGATATGATATGATCAATATTGATGGTATTCCAAAGTCTGAACTACAAGGAATCTAAAGCTTTATCGTAGACATTTTGAGGTGTCCTTTTGACTAGATCTATCAAATGACAACAAAGACTTTTTACAGCCCCAATGTTCTGATATTGCTTCAACTAGTTCATCTTTTTTTAAATGTAATTATAAACCTTCGATTCTATGTCTAAATATTCAAAGCATGATAAACCTTCAACGACGTATGGCTTTGCTTTCCTATGCAACTGTTTTTGATTCATAAGTTTTATGTATAACCGAAACCTGGATTGGAGAAACTTTTTCTTCCAAATTCCCCTTTTATTGTTGCTGCACGAAATGATCGTCCCTACAGTTTTACTCAATTGAATAACTGCTTTTGCTACTATAATAGATGCTTACGAATATATCCTACTGATAATATGTTTATACATTCCACCATCAAACAGTACTTATCATTCTTCAGCGAATGATATAATATCTGTTTGTGCCACTACATTATTCCAATATGGTTTAAAACATAAAGAACATATTTTCTTATCTGTGGTGATTTTAATTTACCTTTCATAAATTGGTCACATTTGTTTTCTAATAACAATTTTAATCAATTACTCTTAAACTTTTTTAATGACTACAATATGAAGCAACTTATTAGTTTTCCAACTCATCAAAGTGGCAACATTTTGGATTTGGTTTTTACAAATTCCACTAATATTTCTGTTGAAGATTACCTGGCTCCAAACAAAAGCATTTCTAATCATGCTGTAATATCTCTGAGTATGAAACTAGAGTTACAAAATCCCATTTTCTTCAATACTTTACCTCTTAAGCAAAATGGGTTGTCAATTCAAAAATTTTCATTTTCTCAGGCTAACTCAATTGGACTCTCCTTAGCTCTTTCAATGTCATTATTCGCTTTTTATGTGAATAATTCGTCTTATACCTATTATTGGTACGACTCTCTTTTTGAAATTATAGCTACATTTGTTCCTCGGAAAAGACTTAAGTGTCGTATTTTACAATCATATACATCTTCACATACTCTTCACATCTATAACAAAACAGAATTTCAGCATCGCAATTATCAAAGAACAAGAAATTTTTCTGATTTTTGCTGCTTAAAATCATTGCGCAATGATCTCCTTGAGTCATTTGAATTTGATAGATTAATATTTTTACAAAGCTTTTCAGACATTTCTGACGTTAATTCCTGTTATAAATTACTTCGATCTTTAGATCTTCAAACTCTTCCTCGCCCTATCTCTTGGGAGTTTAAATCTGCTACAACAGACTTTGACATTTGCTCACTTTTTAACGAATGTTTTGCCTCTATTTATTCACCACAGGATGAGATAACTTTTTCATTTGATAATCTTGACTTCAATGATATCAAACTTGATGATGTTATCTCTTTATTAACTAACTGTAACTCCAACTGTGGATCTGATAATCTCCCTGGCTCATTTTTAAAGCAATATTCTTCGCAATTATCAGTTCATGTTTTAAATCTCTTTCTATTTATTATTGATTCAGTTTATTGCCCTGATTTATGGAAGCGAGCTATCCTCAGATAATTATTTAAATCACGTAATCGGAAAAAAGCAAATAATTACCATCCAATAGCTTCCCTTCCAAGACTATCACTACTGTTTGAAAAATTACTTTTTGATCAACTTTACAGTTTTGTACGCTACAAACTTAATAATCAACAATTTGGTTTCATTAAAGCTCGCTCTACAGTCACCCAACTCCTATTATTTTTAGATGATATATACAAATTATATGAAGATTCTCAATTTTCTTACGTGCTTCACCTTGATTTTCATAAAGCGTTCGACTCAGTCCCACATGGACTTCTAATACATAAGATGTTTAATTTCGGTATTGGTGGGAAAATTCTTAAAATCCTTGCCGCTTACCTGACAAATCAAGTTCAATGTGTTAGCATAAATTCTTGTCGATCCAGTTGTTTACCTGTTACCAGTGTTGTGCCCATGGCTCAGTGTTGGGACCATTATTATTTCTAATATTTATAAATGACATTCCATCTTATTGTCTTAATTGCAACCCATACTTATTCGCTGATGATTTAAAAATGTTTCCTCCATCTTTACGCTACATTGAAGATGACTACTTTTCTCTCGTAGTTTGGGCAAAAAATACCAAAATGGTGTTTAATAAGAAAAAATGTGAGTATATCTCTTATCCTATATCTGATTTATCTATTCAAATTGAAGATTCAATGCTTAAGCCTATTGCATATGTTAAAGATCTTGGTGTGTATTTTAGTCATAATTTATTCTGGACTTTATATGTGTCTGAAAAAATAAAAAAGTGTAATCATTCTTTTATGTTATTAAAGAGATCAATTCCCTTTAATACTTCATACCACGTAAAACTTACTCTTTACAAATCTTGAATCTTGACTTACTTCATATCTCAAATTTGGTTTTCATCCTCAGGTGATGTTGATAAATTAGAACGTTTACAGAGTGGATGTACTAAGTGGATTCAAAATATTGGAAACTAGACTTTTTAACCTCAACTTATTCCCAATTCCTCTACTATTTTAATTCTATAATTTGCTTTATTTAAACAAACTTTTAACAAACCGCTTGGATTATTTATCTTTATATTACCCAAACCCGAAAGGATTACGTTGTAAACATTTTTATCTCTTTCAAGTAACACGTGTGAAGAAGTCAAAAACAGCTTACTTCTATTTTAACCGCATCACTCGCTTGGCTAACTTTATTCATACGAACACAAATATAAATTTATTTGATGATTACAGCATTGTCAAAAGAAATATTCTAGTTTATTGCAGGTTACATCTAAACTGCACTTTTAATATTGGTATTAGATGCACACATTATCTTGTTTGCCCATGCAAATCATGCCAATCATCTTTCAGTTCATCAGTTCATTAAATGATTTGTTGACTGTTTAATATATTTGTAGACCTGTATTAAGGTAATAAATCTATTTAATAATAATAATAATAATAATAATAATAATAATTATTATTATTATAATAATATTAATGGGCAATGCATGGAGAATACTGGAGGAACACAGAAAAGTGTGATAGAGAAGAGAGCAACAAGTGGTTAAAGAAGGCAGGACTGAAGAGAGAAACAGAAGCACTAATAATGGCAGCACAGGAGCAAGCAATAAGAACAAACTGGGTGAAGAAGCATATAGACAGAAGAGTAGAAGTAAGTGATAAGTGTAGGCTGTGTAAGAAAGAGGCGGAGACAGTAGATCATCTGATAGCAGGGTGTGAGAAGTTGGCACAGAATGAGTATAAGTTCAGGCACGACAAGGTGGGAAGAATGGTACACTGGAGTTTAAGCAGGCAGCATGGGTTAGAAGCAGGAGACAAGTGGTATGAGCACAAGCCACAGGGCGTCATAGAAAATGAGAAGGTTAAGATACTGTGGGATTTCAACATACAGACGAGCAAAGTGATAGAAGCACGGAGGCCAGACATAGTAGTGGTAGACAAAGAGAAAAGATTAGGAACAGTGATAGACATAGCAGTACCAAAGGACAGAAATGTAGAAAGCAAAGAGAAAGAGAAGATAGACAAGTACAGAGAGTTAGCAGAGGAAATAGAAAGGCTGTGGAAGTTAAAGAAAGTTGAAGTAGTCCCGGTAGTAGTAGGCGCACTAGGAGCAGTAAGTAAGAAGCATACGAGATACTTGGAGGAGTTGGGAGTACCAAAGTGGGGAGGAGCGGTAGCACAGAAGGCAGCATTGTTAGGAACAGCTAGAGTCCTGAGGAAAGCTCTCAGACTCCCTGAGAACTGGTGAGTTCCCCGAGCTGAGAGGGATACCAGCATGAAGCTGTGAGACGCAAGGATAATAATAATAATAATAATAATTGATAAATATAAACATTATCCATATTGAAGTTAAGGTTTACAATACAGAAAATTGCTTTAAAATGTGATTTAACGTTGATATAGTAAGCTATCTGTACTGTAATATAAGCATCATTTCTGTTTGCCAACAAGATTGAAACAATCAAGTTATAAACAAAACTTCTATTCTGTGACAAATATTTGAAATTCAAACTAACATGCATGGCATCATATGTTTCTCAACAGATCTATAAAATGCATTTCAGAACCTTAATAATCATTGAATTTCTACAGAAGTTTATTAACATTTTTAATAGTGATAGTCACCTGAAAAATGAAGAGCGATCAATTTCTCACAATTAAGTAGAAATTCATACTAATTGTTGTGTGCAACCTTTTACTCTATGCTTGTTTTATTGCTTTTCCACTAAACTGATTACAACGTGGTACAAAAATATAAAGTAAGGTCCTGTTCCCATTTTTTGCCCCGCTTTGAGTGGCAGCGGGGCGACTCACCTCTAATGGGAAAACGGTCGCCCCGCTACCACTTAACTCTGTTCTTTAAAGAGGGGCGAAAGCTATACCGCTGCCAAAATTTAAAAGGGAACACAGAACTGAGTTGAATTATAGCGGGGCGAACGCGTTCACATTCGAATTTTAATACCGAAGTGAAATTCTCATTAATAACTTGTGAAATGCCTTAAAAATTTTAGTGTTCGTTTTATTAAGGCAGTAATTTATTATTAATAGAAAATGAAAATTAATATTTAACATGTGTTTTAATCTCCCCAATTACAGAAAAGTACAAACAAATATATTTGAGACTTGCCACAAAGATAATGATGAGATTAATTCGCTGAGATTATTAATCCATCTAATTAGGAAAAATGTATTGAAATTAACTTTAAATTTAATTGCTGGTAATTGCGCACACTTGCATTAACATAGTATGACTGCAATTGCAATCGAAGAATGTTCTCCAGCGACATCTAATTTTTTTTTGAAATGAGGATTATATAGACCATATAATATTTCTTCCCGAGGAATTTAATTATCATCATATAATTTAGCAATGATTTCATTGTGGCTAGGTTGTCAATAGGGGCGAGAAATTAAATGGGAACGCAGATTTCTTCAAGACTCAACTCTAAAAAACAGGGCCTAAGTTAAGATTATAAAACGTATATGTCGTATTTAAAATTTCTTTCAATATTCTTAACCTAAAACGGCATGACATTATTTTAAATGGACAAACAGTTTTTTGGCACCTTCTAAAAATTTTCTCGAAACCTACTATGAAGCATGAAAATCGTGAACATATTGTGGTTGAAGTAGTTGAAAATATTAACCATATTTATTTGAAGTGGTGTGAGGCAGGATTTTTTGTCAGGGGCGAAGCCATACAATTTTTTTATTCTTTTGCAGAAAATTTTTTTGAATTAACCTAGCAAAATCTATTTAGAAAACCTTACGGGGGACATTCAATCATGTCCCCCTCTTGCCAACTCTGCTGTTTACTTGAAAATTCAGAATTTTTGAAAAATGATGTAAATTCTTTCCATAACAAGCATTCATATAATTATTAGGTATCTAACTTTAACTGTTTATTTATACGTGCATAGATCTGCCAAAGGAAAGGCATTGTGGCATGCCGTACACAAAGTCAAAGGCCACTGCACCGAATGCATTTAATTTTTTTCTGAAAAAATATTTAAAAAATTATTTATAATATATGATATAACAATTTTTTTTTCATTGATATCAATAAATACTACTTTTTAAGTAAATGTATGACATCAAAATTTTACTTTCACAAATCTTGATTGATCAAAGATTCAGTTTGAAATCTTTCAAAATTTGCAAAATTCAGGTCGGATGCGGTAAAAATTTCATGTCTAATGATTATGCTTAACTTAATGTGTCTATCAAACACCGTGAATGCGGTCAATTATCTAATCCATCACTTTGCGTCGATTAACAACGGAAATTGTAATCGTTTAGCTTAAATAGTTTTTTCAAAAACAAGACTTAATGGTGCACTAAGTTATTGAAAAAACAAGGGTTAGATTTTGGATATAGATTTTGCATCCACCTACTTCAATAATGAATGCACGATATGCACCTGTTAGATTTATGTACTTTAACGGTAAAATTAAAAATGGCATAGCAGAGCTTTTTTCTTTGTCCTGCATTGAATAATGTGTTATTCGTGATAAATCTAATTGTTTGCGTAACGTTGTTTCGATCACTTTAGTTGTGAGTTAATTTTGTTACAAAGCAACATCAATGATAAAAATTGAATGCAGAAATACATATTTTGTCAATAAAAGAAAGAATAAACAGCCGTTTTCCAAAAATGCCTTAACAGGCAAAATGCTTAGCATTCCTGCATTCAAAACTTTCTTCACTTGAAGTGCATTTTATTGTTAAAACAATTACATTTTAAATCAATTATTATTAAATTAAATTAAAGATTTGTTGAGCTCACTATTTTCTTTCTAGCATATATCAGGATAAACTTAAGTACTATTTTGTGTATGTTTCAACATTTTGAAATATGACCTATATGTGAACTTTTGACCTTTGTCTTACATGCCCAGAAGTAAACGAAAAATGTCTACTTCAATACCTTAGTTAATTAATTTACGAACACGAGCAAGTTCATTTCACTTTCGGTTTTGTATTTTAGAATGTTCAAAGATTTAGACATTCGCTAATAAATAATGATAAGGAAACTACAAATTAGTAGGAACCAATGTTCGAAAACTATAATGCTTAGCTATCTGCAAAAAATTCACTTTCAAAAGTCGATGAGCAAAATGAAATAATGTGGTTCACTACAGGCTTAAATGCATATTTAGAGATTTTTAAGTTAAAATACTTTACGCACACTGTTGAATTTGTTACATACAATGTTTAGGCATTTCATTAAGTTGTTTGGATTAGAATAGATTTTATGATGTTTAGAAATTATAAAAAATTTGCAATTGTAAAAACTCAAATATCTTTGTTACTCTGAAACACAAAAGCATTTTTCGAAACTTTCCTTAACCAGTTTCAATTTAATCCTACTTTTAAAAAAGCAGCTAATAATGACACCTGACCATAGTCTTCTTATCAGCAGAATATGAACAAAAAGAGCTTTTTCGAAGAAATGGCAGATGATGACGGTGGCTGCGAAGAATTTTCCAATAACAAAGTCTGTTCAGTGTAAGCAAATTGTAGTTGTATGCTTTTGGAGCCATAGATTGATCAAATAATTCTAAGCTTTCAAGAAAAAATCAAAGACAATTGCTTTTTTGTTTCCAAATATCTTTGTTACTCTGAAACACAAAAGCATTTTTCGAAACTTTCCTTAACCAGTTTCAATTTAATCCTAATTTTAAAAAAGCAGCTAATAATGACACCTGACCATAGTCTTCTTATCAGCAGAATATGAACAAAAAGAGCTTTTTCGAAGAAATGGCAGATGATGACGGTGGCTGCGAAGAATTTTCCAATAACAAAGTCTGTTCAGTGTAAGCAAATTGTAGTTGTATGCTTTTGGAGCCATAGATTGATCAAATAATTCTAAGCTTTCAAGAAAAAATCAAAGACAATTGCTTTTTTGTTTTTTAAATGAAGGAAATTTAGAATATGATGAAGGACACCGATTAGTGCCTTTTTGGTGAAGCGCAAAATGTCATAAATAATGCTGTCACTGATCAAGTATTTGAATGTATCGCTATAATTGGAAATAACAACGCTTGCCCTATATTTCCTTCAACTGAAGGAATAATATTTCGCAAAGGGATCTGATTAGTTGACATTGGCACATTTCTATTCTGATCGCGACCATCAGGAGCAAGAATTGTAGATTCCACATCACATCTTTTTTTACAAAATCAGTATTGTCATCTTCACTCAATTCAATTTCTGGTATGTAACCTTATTAAAAAAATAGTTGATGGTGATGATTTCTTGAACTTTCTTCACTTTCACCTGCAATGCTTACTGTTAGTGTTTTGCGGTTGGGGACAATATTGTGTGTCCGTGCCCGTAAATATAGACGAGTGATCTATATTGTGTTTGATTTCTAACAAAAACTTAAAGTACGGACCAGAATGTCAAAAAAGACATTAGACTAAAATTTGCTGGTATCTTATATTTGTAATGAAATGTAAATAGGCCTACATCAAAGGGGAAACTTCAATAGAAACTTGTGCAAAACACAAATGTTCAGATAGGTTTTTGGGAAAATGGTACGAGCGGCACTAATAAATAATGAATTTATATCGATTCCCTTTGTATTAGGATATGCATGAGCAAGGTTGATTTGATTTGACCTAGCTCAATAGTTTAATTCAATTAGATAATTTCTACTCATTAATAAAAGCAATTCAAATTTTATATTTAAAATCGTTAATTTGTGATCATATTCAAGATGTCACGAAATCTCAGAGTTGGACAAACCATTGTGCTTCTCTAGTAGCAGAATTACCTTACATAGGGTGAATTTGACCCTGGTTATACATATAAGGGTTAAAATTCAAAATGTCGTACATTCAATAAATCTTCAATGCCACTCTTAATGAATGTTTCTTCAATTTTAATTTGACTAATAAATCAGAGTTAAGCATTAGAAATTCAAACCATTAATATATTTCGATAGATTTGTGAAGTCTGATATCAATTTGTTGGATTTATTTTCCATTTGCTGGCTAATGTAATTTATATTTGAATCCAATTTTAACAACTGGGTCGATATTAAAATTCCGACAATAATTCAGAGGAAATTTTATTAAGCTAATGGGATCCCAAATGTAAAACAAGACCTTTTATTTAATAAGTCAAATAATTATATTCATTAATTTCTTATTAGTCGTTCGTCACTAAGTCTACAAGTATTTAGTTGGTGTGAAACCAAAATATGCAAAAGTTGAATAAGATTTGACAGCAGAATATTTCAAGAGAAGATAAGTGCTTAAATCTCTAATTGACTTTAAGTTGGGTTGATATATATATATATATATATATATATA
>CABFPE010001598.1:0-27663 GCA_900660155.1 Hofstenia miamia
GCAAAATATACAATTGATATCGCAGTATTTTATGTGAACCAAACCGAACTGACTCCCAAAATGTTGATTTCGCGAGGTTCTAAAAGTTTCGTTGTAATTACACAATTGAACAATTTAATTAAATTTCAATAGATGCTTGAATTCTGTTTTATAAGTAATTTTCATTAGTTCTACACGGATGTAAAATATATTGACAATTCAGTAGCAAAATTTGTGAAAAATCAATATTGCCTCATTGAAAGGAATAACTGCCTTTTGTTAAAAAAATTGGAACATTTAAAATTCAATATCGTCAGGGTTCATTTTGAAGTTAAAATTGTTGAGCTTCAAAATCCTCGTATTTTAAGACTCACGGCTACTTGAGACAATCTGTCCCCAAAACAAAATCGTTAATTACTGATCGTTCAAATGAATAATGTGCGTTCAGACGAGAATCTTTTGAACTACGTCAAAAAGATGCAAGCTGTTTGTGCGTCAATTTGAACGATGTGCGTTCAGACGAGCATCTTTTTGATGTATGCTAATTTGAACGATGTGCGTTCAGACGAGCATCTTTTTGACGTATATCAAATGATATACATCAAAAGGTTCTCGTCTGATCGCACCTTTACATTTTTGCCACGAGATCGCCATCCTTTATGGGTGCAACTTTTCGCGAAATCACCATTCCCAGAATTTGGCGAGCAGTTAACTCTAACTTTGTGTTCGGTATTTGTAGTCTATCTACAATGGCTGGTCTTTAGAAATTTAGATTCGCATGAGCATCGGGAAGGAGAAGAATTTGGAGACCTTGGTAAATGTGTTCGAAGATATGTAAAAATGTTTTGTATCTTTCAAGTAGAACAGTAAATTTCATGAATTTCTTTTATAACCTTGACTATGCTACAAGTAAAATGTTCAATCTTGTTCTTCATTACCTGATAAAATTCTAGAGCACAATTTGTTATTTTTTAGGAAAATAATTTGACGTAAGGTTTTCAAATGCGTGTAATACATATTTCAATTGTCTTTTAAAGAAGCGTGTAACTTATTTGAAAGTCAACGTTTAAATATCGATTCCAAAATTAGTACTAACAATCCACATATGTTGTAAATGTGGAATAAAAATTGTACAAAATAGCTGCCTTCACACCTAGAAATAAACATCTAGTCAGTTTTCATGATTTTGTTGTCATTTCAAAATATATTTATTTGCATTAGGTCTATTACAAAATTGAAATCTTTCCACCCTTCTGTCTACTTCAATAACATTGGTGTTTCTCTAATAAAAATGTTTTTTAAATACATATAAGTACTATAATGATTTACAAAATATTAATGTGTCTGATTTGAGAGGTTTGCCAACTATTGTCTACAGATATTTTTATCTGTAGCAATTTTTAATATCTCATTTTATTTTTGAAATCAACTGAACAAAATGAGTTCTTTCACAAACATGTTTCTATACATTTTAGGTTGTCGAAAAGGGTTATTCAAGTTATTGAAATACGAAAAACTGTTTATGTATTGCATGATTATATCTGTGATAACCAGGTGATTTACTCGTGGGCGAAATTTCATCGAATGTGGTAATTTGCTTTAATTTCAGCCTGGAAATTTAGAATTTAATGTATGCGGTAACCATAGTACTGCCTGGAAATTGCTCTCAGTTCGGCCTGGAACTGTCTTGAACTGCCTGCAAATTGAAATGCGCGGACATCCTGTATCACTGTTAGATACATTGTATAAAATTGACAAATAATTTGTTCAATAACCTCATAAGAAACTCCTTTTGATAAATGCGAACCGAAAGCACTCTTCTCAAATATTGAGTGGCAGCGGGGCGAACGTGTTCCCATTAGAGTTGAGTCGCCCCGCTGCAACTCAAAGCGGGGCGAAAAATTAAATGGGAACACAAGATTTCTTCAAGCGGGGCGACTCACAGCGGGTTGACTCAACTCTAATGGGAACAGGGCCTAAGATATCTTACATTAATATTTTTAATATGCAAGCTATTCTTTTTGAATTTTTTTCATTATTTTTAATGCTTTGCTTTGAAACATTTATGTTAAGGTTATTTTAACTATTTGTACAAAAATAATTTATAAACCTGAAGATATAACGTAAACATCTTCAAAGAAGTATATTCATTTTTACATCGCTCAACAAATTTTTTTATACATCCTCTTCACATCTGCTTGCTTCATTAGCATTCCTAAACAAAATCAATCCAGTAATTTTCTTTACTTTCATTTCAGCAAGTTTATATTCTAATTCTTTACCCTCTCAGCAGCACAGTACCCACATAGCAAGTCCCTATTCAGATATTTTTTATCATTTGGGTACCCGAATTGTAACCTACACACAGATTACTTTAAATTACACTCAACCCCATGATAGCTATAATTATTCTTGACGCGAGACATGCTGACATTAATTAAACTGTATAAAAAACGGGAAAATCAAGTAGTTCAGTCCTTATTGAATTTAGTGGTGTCATTGTCGAATTGTTCAGACACTACCAACATAAAATTCATTTGCTAGTTCAACAATTGCATGGTATTCCACTTCAAGCCATGTTCCCAGAGGGTTAACGTGGGGGTTGCAATCAAAAGCAGTTTGTCGAATAGCTTGTAAATACCTTTTTTGCTGTTGATATTAAATGTTACATTCCCAAATTGTTTCGCAAATCAAATGGAAATATGAGGGAAACAACCCGAACTATAAATCTTATATTTCAAAGTGAATTTAATGGTCAGCATGGCCTGTAATGTGCTTTAAAATATGTGAGGTTGTAATTTTACCAAAATATTGTTTTTCACTGTCGAAGCTAAAAAATTGGAGCTTGTAAGGATATGTTTTATTTAAAGAAATCATGCATTCTAAGAACATTTTGTTTAATATTAAGCTGCTAACTTTAATTTAATTCATTTTAATGTCATGCATGTCATCGTAGTCTATATGAATGACTAAGAATGTCCACAATTACTTCTTGATTTTTAATCTTGAATTACTGAAAGTTTAGACCTCTAAATCAAGTTGAAAAACGACTGAACGCTTTTCCAGTGGTTACACTTAAAAATCGTCAAGTTTTGGTTAAGCATGAACATAATTCAAAAACATTTCAATTTGATCACGTATTTGGTCCTTCTTCAACACAAATGGATGTTTTCAAAGTTGTTGTGCAGCCAGCGTTAGAAGAAGCTCTTCTTGGATATAACTGTACTATTTTTGCGTAAGTCTGAATATCTAATTCTTATTATTTTACATATAGTATTTGGTTTTTGAACCACATCATTGTTTAACTTTCCTTGTTGAATTCAAAATGCTAGCTATTATGCTTATAAAAACATTAATATGGTTAATGCTATCGTAATACTTCTTCTTTAAATGCAGTTGACTACATTATTATATCGCATTATGCAATACCCAGTAGTTTCATACAATTATATTTAAGTTCAAAAAATTGCATTTTGGAACCTATGTTCTTGAAATTTCAAAAATGGAAGATATGTTTTAGAATTTTTGAAAGTGATCATAGATTCCGTGCTGCTATCCAAAGCAGTCAACCCCTAAAGTTATTGTTGCTAGGGCTAATCAAAAATTAATTTCAATTTAAAAATCTATTAATGCAAATGCCCGAAATAAAAATTAATTATGGCCATTAATGGACATTAATGGCAATTTTAAAAGTAAATATGATAAAGCAGAATTCACTAATTTCATTTTTGTTTTCATATCAAATTCTTCAAATATTCGTGAAGTGTGTAATTTAATTGACGATCTAACAAAAAGTGAGTATCAATGGCATTGATTTCCGTGTTTCACACTCCATCGTTGTCAAATTGTTTCAACTAAAGGTGCGTTCAGACGAGTATCATTTCATGTATGCCATTTGATATACGTCAAAAACATTCTCGTGTTGAGCGCACTTTCATAAAAAAGACTCATCTGAACGCACATGGTTCAAATTGATGCGCAAACAGCTACATCTTTTTGACGTAATTATTCATTTGAACGTTCAGTACCAAAGGACAGGAATGTAGAAAGCAAGGAGAAAGAGAAGATAGACAAGTATAGAGTTGGCAGAGGAAATAGAAAGGCTGTGGAAGTTAAAGAAGGTTGAAGTAGTCCCGGTAGTAGTAGGCGCACTAGGAGCAGTAAGTAAAAAGCATAAGAGATACTTGGAGGAGTTGGGAGTACCAAAGTGGGGAGGAGTAGTAGCACATACAGCATCATTGTTAGGAACAGCTAGAGTCCTGAGGAAAGCTCTGATTCCCTGGGAACTGGTGAGTTTCCCGAGCTGGAGGGATACCAGCATGAAGCTGTATGAAGTAAGGATAATAATAATAATCAATGAATTATTTAGCCGCTGAAGGCATACACAACAAAAAAACAAATCAAGTCTTATGGCAGCGAGGACAGTCACAGGAAATGAAATAGGAGCAAGTGGAAGAGTAGGCGAAGTTGAAGAAGGGCTCAGTAAAGCGGAAAGACATCAAAGGTTTCTTGAAGCTCGGCGACGGGGAAAAGAAATCAATCGCTGTTGTAGGGTTGAGAGTCAAGATGTAATTTGCAACAGTACAAGCAAAATTGACAAACAAGTCAAGGGTGCGATGTTTCTTCGTACGACGAATGGAGAAGGTGACAACATCATCAGAGCGAGTCCAGCAGGAATTAGAGAACTTATTGAAATCAAATGGATCAAGATCCAATTTGTGATTCAGTAGTCGATTGAACAGGAGGAGATCACAGGCATGGAAGTAGTGACAGCGGAAAAGTGGAGAATTTCAGCAGAGCATCTTTATAGGCCAAAGCGGAAATCCATTTCAAAGCGCGTTTCTGGAAACGCACAAGAAGGCCACCAACAAGGAGATGCGTAGAGAAGAATGGCGCGAGGAATGGACTTAAACAAATAAAGTTTCCCAGCGGACGAGGTATTAAAAGGAACATTACGGAAAAGGGCATATAGCAAGAATTAGCTTTATGGAGACGACACGACACATGTCCAGTCCAATTTAAGTTTGCAGCAATTTAAACTCCAAGATGAGTGTGATGAGGCGCAAAGTTCACAGGTAGAGGCACATCAGAAGGGGGAGCCAAAGAAAAGGAAATACCAAATGTCTTGGTAGTGCTACAATCAAGATGGTTGAAAGAGGACCAAGTAGACAATTGCTCAAGATCAGAAGAAATGTTAGAAGCAAAAGACCAACCAAAATAAAAAATCACAGTGTTGTCGACATACAACAGGCAAGACAAGTTGAGAACAGAATGAGGGAGGTTGTTAATGGCAACGAAGAAGAAAAGAACAGCAAACACTGAGACTTGAAGGACACCACTAGTAACGGAGACAGGAGAAGAGATAGACAAGTTGATTTTGACACACTGGTGGCGATTGGTCAGGTAAGACTGAAATATTTTGATGAAATCCACATCAAAACCTGCTTTTGAGATGTCAAGAAAGATAATACAACCAGGATCATTACTATCAGAGTGAAAGTAGCAGTTTTCGATCAGAGTGAGCAGGTTAGTAATTGTAGAGTGACCAGGAAGGTTGCCATGCTGAGAAGAAGAAATGGGGTGACAAATTTTTGGGAATGCATAACGAAAAACAATGCGTTCAAATATGATAGACAGTCGAGATAGAATAGCTATTGGGCGGTAGGGTGAGACCTGCGAGGAGGGAAACTGATTAGATTTTAACAGCGGAGAAATCCAAGATGTCTTCCTAAAGGAGGGATAGCGCTTAGAGGAGCAAATGAAAGAGTATAGATGCTTTAACTGGATCGAAAGCGTGGAGGAGATTTCCTGTATTACAAAGGGACACCGTCAGGATAGCAAGGACCAGACAACTTGCAAAATTTAAGCATGACAGAAATATCATGGGCGCTGAAGTCAATATCACAAAGTCGGATTAGCGGGGAGGCAGCAGGCGGAGCAGGGCACATGGAGACATATACAGAGGAGCTAGAGGCAAAATACGTGTTGAACTGATCAGCTTTCTCCAGGTCAGAGTGAGCAGAAAGAAAATTCTATCTAAAATTGGGGAGCTCAGGCTTGGAATGAAGAGAACGCAGGAAGGAATAAGAGTCTTGAAGAGAACCGGACGAGAAGCTGTACAGAAAAGAGACTTTGTCAAGTTCCATAAAATTGATAACATCTTCTATGAGAGAAGCAAGCTTCGGAGAAGCAGTAGTACCAGAATGGCGTTGGTAAGACTCCAATTTATTCAAGGAGTGCACAGTAAGGAACAAAAATAGAAAGGAAGAGAAGCACGCTTTTTCCGCCTATGAGGAACATAAGAAGAAATAACTTGATGTAAGAAAGTGAACCAATCATCAACTGAGAAGGAATCACTTAAAATGGGGCGCGAAGATGAAAGAGCAGCATTAAGTGATAGAAAGTCAGTTAAATCTAGCATATTGTGGAGCAGCCGGATAAGCAGATGGAGAAGTAGAGTTGACAGACAGCTTGAAGCGGACGAATGAGTGATATGATAGCTTAGCAGGAACAGGGATTACAGATATGCAAATATGTAATCAGGGTGAGAGCACAGAACCAAATCAATCAGGGAGGAGCTGGAAGTATGAGAAAATACAAGCTGTTCAACAGAATAGCAGGCAAAAACTTCTAAAACTGCAGACTCATAAGTGTCAGTAGAGGCGAGTGCATTCCAGCAGACATTAGGAAGATTGAAGTCACAACAAACGAGAAAATGAGGACGAATGGAAAATCCAAGGTGACTATAGAGGGAGGTAGACTGGTCATGAAAAGACTCAAACATAGATGATAAATCTGCAATGGGAGGGTTGTAAACGCAGAGCAGTGAAACAATGTGGTCACTGAGAACAACAGCACAGCCACAACAGAAATCAAAAGATAAGGAATTGAATGGGATGGGACGGACGTCAAGGTTAGGAAGACGTGAGGCAATGAGAACACCTCCATGGGGACCACTGGATCGATCCATACGAGAAAGAACTTTAAGAGTAGAGTTGGGAAAAACAACACTGTCAGCAACGGCAGAATCAAGCCAGGATGAAAATGAAGTCAACAGNGAAGACGATTATGGTTAGTAGATGAAGGGATAGACTACTTGGGAGGATGCGGTAGTGTAGGAGGAGCAAGCGCGGGTGTGAAACTTGGAGCAGGATGATTGGGGAGAGATGAGACAGAACGTGAGGCAGTAGCACTGTAGGAGAACATTTGAGATTGTAGTGAGGAAACATCAGAGGAAAGCTTTGGGAGGGATTCAGGCAAGGATGATAATACACCAGGGCCATCATTGGAGGACGAAGTTGAGGAAGAGAGGGAAGTGACAGCTTGGCGCAACAACGAAATGATGGCGTCTTTCTTCAGACCACCAACAGCGGAGGTAAACTCGGCATCACTCAAATTTTTGAGGTCAGACAGCGAAATTGAAGGCATAACAGAATTCTAATTAAACTGTATAATAAACAGGCAAATACCTATTAGATAATTTTAGCAAATATTGGGGTTGGGCGACCTTTCTGTCTAGTGTTCTTCAGTTTGTCATTTTAAAGGCAACGCCTGCTCAATCTTTGGGTACCACTAATAGGTTGCGAATTATACGTGTATCAAGTATAAATCAGCCCATTTTCTACAAATATGCACCCGTTCTAACCGATGTTTATTCAAAGCAATTAATCAAAGATTTTTTCAAAAATCATTGTTAGATTTCCTCAGGTGTTAAACAAATGAAAGTTTCCTACGTTTTAAGATGAATTTCGCAGCTTCTCACGTATGTCGAAATTCATCATAATATCCGCGTCTATTCATATTTTCCAAATTTATCAACTAAATGGTTCCTCGGGCGCCATTTATTCATCTCTTACTTCGCAATGATGTCTGCTGAAAGTTTTTAGTTTTCTTAGAATAACAAAAACATCGTTGAAATTTCGAATTAATGAAAATCAATTATTTTTTATTTGATTAAAATTCCGATTTTTTTGTAGGTTTATTTTTGATATAGTTATGTTTTTGTTAAAAGTTTGGCCCAACGGTGCAATGGGATAAAAAGTTTGAAAAAATTCCGAGAAAAATATTTTTATCCAGACATTTTTGTCGATTCCATCATTTTTTGCAAAATATTTGGTAGAAATGCTAAGGGATGTCTTATGTCAAAATGTTTATTATTTTTGGCAAATTTCATTTTTTGTTTTCAAAACACAAAGAATAAGGTCTAGTAATAACTTAAGGTTTATTAATTTGTAATAATTAATGATGATGTCAGCATTTTTTGGAGCCAGAGCAATTTTTTTATTTCTATATTAAAATAAATGTCAATCATAAATGTCAATTGATAAAAGTCATAATTCCTTGACAAAATGCTTTCACAAAAGTAAATTTAATGTGGTCAATAGTTCAGCCAACCCTTCAAATTTGATATAAAAATGTTATTAGTAAGAATTCACATGGGGGTTAATTTACCCCCCTCCGCCTATGTGGATAGAGTTAAAACAATGTTGAAATCGGTAGATCTGCTTAGAACATTTGCTATATATAAGAAACAACATTTGTATTATATCAAACATTTTTGTGGTTCTCGAGTCGGAAACCATTTTTGATTTGCAGTATCTACAAATATTGTAGCAGACCCGACATTTTGTCACCACTTTAATATACGATACAATTCATGGAAAAACACGAGTTGTTTTCCAAGATCCATTTTTGTAGATATTGTGAAGGCAGTGAATATTGGCAAATCATTATTTAGCACTATTTTTACTCATGTCCAAATGATTGGTTTTACTGTGATTTTTATGAGTTCTAATTTACGTTTAATGGTGATCAGGAAATCGCTCCATTGCTTTGGAATTCAGAAATAAATTGCAATAAATTCTAGGGCTTTCAATATTTCAATAGACTTATGATAATAAAGAGATATTTCAAATTTCCAATTAAACCCACCCTTTTGCGTATTTTTCTTCTTTCATATACAAAGTTCATGTGGATATTTTTTGATCAAAATTTTCGTTTTACTTTATTTTGAACGCTGTGACAGCAATTTTATTTGCTCAAAAATGGTTATTGTTTTGTTTTTTTAATTTTCATTCCTTTTAAAATATTATATAAGAGAACCAATTTTAGTTATGGCCAAACGGGCACAGGGAAAACATTTACAATGGAAGGTGAAAAGTCTAATAGTGGAAATTATTCGTGGGATAGAGATCCTATGTCCGGCATCATTCCACGTGCGTTGCATCAGTTGTTTGAGAGATTAGATGGCCAAGAGTTTTCTCTTCGTTTGTCGTTCATTGAACTGTACAACGAAGAATTGTTTGATCTGTTAGGTTCTGATGATTTATCTCATAATCAAAAACTACGCATTTATGAGGATCCTTCTAAAAAGGTATTGGCTAATTTGCTTTCTACATTTACTCTTTAATTTTAGTCTGCAGTTGTTATTAGTGGTGTAGAAGAAGTGCAAGTTCACTCTAAGCATGAAGTGTTCCAAATATTAGAAAGAGGCGCTTCCCGGCGACGAACTGCCGAAACACTAATGAACGCTCACTCTAGTCGGTCTCATTCCGTTTTTACAATAACTATTCATAGCAAAGATGTGTCCTCAGATGGTGAAGAGTTTGTTAAAATCGGGAAACTAAATTTAGTTGATTTGGCAGGTAATTCTTCGCCTATTTGAGTTAAATTTTCCCATCGGTTTGAATATTTATCAATTATGTCATGGATTTCTATTATATACCTGGATGAATAACTATTTATTGTCCGCTAAGGGTCGATATTCAAATTAAGCTTATATATTAAATATAAATGTAAATTAGAAATTTAATACAAAATTTTTCGATAAATTAGCTATTGAATAATAATTTGCATTCATTGAACAATTAATACAATAGTAAAATAAATAACTTTAGGAATGAAATTTTCCTAAATTTTCGTTTACAATCATTGGAATAATTAGTCTCAGCCTCACTAAAATACGCAAGCCATTAAATAGCTTGTTAGTAAGAGTGTTCCATATATGCTATTCATTTTAGCAAAATTTATTTTCAAAATTTAAATTGTTTTAATCAACAAGCTTCATACACAGCAAAGAGCAAGTGATCTCTATGATTAACAGACAAAAAAATTGAATACAAAGATTATCCATAGAAGAAATTTGCTTAAAATAATTTGAAGTTAATACAGTGACGATATAGCTACGATCACTTGGTTCATACAGCTCATCTTCATCAAAATTTTCGAACCAGTATCTAACACAATTAGGCACATCATTATTTATGTTAAAGATCTACATTCTTGGCATTTAATATGCTTAAACGTTTTTCTTGAAGCCTATCAAAAGCCTACTGTAATCATGTTCTGGCGCTTTTTAGCAATATAAGCAAAAATGAGTTAAAAAATACCTTTATCACGGGCAACATTTGATGTAACAAGTCATTTTAAGAAAGCTATTTTGCACGTCTGTTTTTAAGAAACATTTTGATGTTTTGAGAATTGTAAAAACTTCATTTAAATATAATTTTTCCATCATTTGTTGCAAAGCCAATGGAATGGTTGTAGTTCAACGAAATTGAAGAGTTTTTGATATTTTTGTATTGCATCCTTGAATATAATTTTACACCTATTCTCTTCTTGCAAGAGTGTTTATTGCTTCCTTTCATTTTTTTGCATGCGCCCACCCAGCAACATAAAGAGTATATAAATTCACTTCTAAATGCTCATCCATTGTCATAGTGTGCAGACTTTCATTTAACCAATTTATGTCTTCTCTATTGTTTTAGGAGCTTCATCAAATATAATCATTTCAATAAATTTAATCTAATCATCAGAAAGATCAATTAATATAGAATCCATTTTAATTTTTTTCACTCAAGAATCTGTCAAATTCCAATGTAATAGTTGGCACCACTCAATGGGCGTTACCAACTTCAGAAAAGATATCCAATAAATGACCAGGTTTGGATGTCGAGCTACATTCACAATCTTAAAACATTCACTAATATCTTCAAGAAAAGAAGCAGTTTCTTTAATACCACTATGTTTTTTAAACATAAAATTACAAAAATTTCATGATGAACAGAAATTCATTGAAGATTATCAGGGTTTAGCGAAATCGAATTCAATTTGAAGATCAACTTAATATGACTGCAAAGCTCTGCCTGATATACAGTACGAATGTGATCAAACTTTGCTACTCTCCAGATTGAAAAATTCATATCTGTTAATTTGAAAATCTTTAAAATTATACATCATATTTTTAATATTATAAGTATAATCATAAAGCAGAAGTATAAATTCGGAAAAAATTAGAGGATATGGAATACGGAAGACTGAATCTCATACGTTATACATAATTCGGAATAGAAATGTATATTAATTTGAAGATTATCGATGGTCACTCACAAAACAGTAAAATGTTTAGAAACTGCGAAAAGCACTTCATGAAAAGCTTTTGATAAAATGGAGTTGCTACCATTTTTCATTACAACAATGTCTATATTTTTCAGTTATTGGCGTTATCATAAATACCTTTAGACGGACCTTAATTAGCTCACTGTGTCTTGAAAAGTGGAAATAAATTGATAGGAAAACAAAGTAATCATTTGCGAAGTGCGTTGAGCCAGCAATGTCATTAGGAGATGTCAACCAATTTTGCAAGTATTGCGATAGCTCTTAAGGCAGATGAGCTTGACTCTCGAGACATTACAGTTTTGATATACATCTGAAAATTCATTAACAGTAATTCAATCGCAGAACAGAATTGAGCATTTTTTATTTCAATGTTTTCCGAAATTTAGTAATTCATCCAGATATATAGGAGAAATCCATGATTATGTTAATTGAAACATTTCATAAATTGCAAGAAAAGATTTATTTGCGTTGTTTCGTTGTAGTTATCGAAATTTGGTTGAACTGTTATGTACAATGGATAACATGTTGTACATATTTAGATCTTTTAGTACTCTCAACTTTTAGGAAGTGAAAATATTGCAAGATCTGGAGCTGTTGAAAAACGTGCAAGGGAAGCTGGTAACATAAATCAGAGCCTTCTAACGCTGGGAAGAGTCATTACTGCTCTTGTTGATAAGAAACCTCACATTCCATATCGTGAAAGTAAACTAACTCGTATTTTGCAGGATTCTCTTGGTGGTAAAACTAAAACTACTATAATAGCTACTGTTTCACCTGCTTCCTCTAATGTCGAGGTATTTTCTTTCAATACTATTATAGAGAATAGATATTAATTAGTGAATGGTCTGGAATTTATGTTCCAGTTCCATTGAAATTAGTGATTTTTATAGTTCAAATTACTTTTCATATTTTTTAATATTAATGTCATAGATAAGAATTGTAATTGTATTCCATGAAGGTGCATATGCCCTTTATCTAGCACTCTGTAATTTTTTATTTCGCAGCAATGCAGATGGTCATGAGTAAAGTAGGGTTTTAAATAGCTACAGCAGTGTATGGGGTTTCTGCTTCAATTGGAATTACTGACAATTTGATAAATACTATTTATTGTTATGAGGGAATACATTTCAATATCTTTGTTTTTTGTTAATCATGAATATTTGCGGGCTAATTACTTGTAAAACAAAGGATTTTTTTATAAACATTCTATTCAGAATTATTTCATTTGTAACTACGTTTATTCGGTTGAAATTAAAAACCATGTTAATTACATCGTACCTAAATTATTAAAATATTCGTTTGTGATGCTAATTTAGCACACATCATCGTAATATACAAGAGTGAAAAAAGAATTATCATATTTAGATTATTGAAAATAGAATTCAATCGCTAATCTATTCTAGAATATTTAACATTTGATAATCTCTTTTGAATTTTAGATAATTTTGACGGAAAATAAAAATACACTGGTGATTCAATTAAAAACCCCAGTACCTGTATTTTTTTTCTGCATTTCAGTAGTTTTGTATTGACATTTTATATTTTGCAAATATTGACAGTTGCTTTTACAATATTTTAAAATTTTTTCTAGAAAATTAATTGCATCAGTGGAACGTGTCCAAATGAAAAAAGCAGTTAGTTACCCCAGTATGATAATTATCCGAATTTCAAAAACCAGATGAGGAGCAGCAATTTTAATCTTATTCGACATGGAGAAAATTTCCTACTCTCAATAATTAGTGAGACTTGGTGACTTTCCTTGACGTTCTTATGGTTCATATCCACATAAAAATTAAGGAATGAATTCTAATAAATTCCCCACATTTTCGATAGTTGAAACCAATATTTAATTTATATCGAAGAATCTCTACATGTTATAATTTGATGATATTAAAACTAATGCTGGTATGATATTTCTGAACATTCTACTTTAATAGTGTTGACATGAAGAATGCTTGTGCAAAGTTTCATTTTAATATCATAATCTATAGTTCTCCCCGGCCTGAGAAGCGCAAGAAAGCTCGGCTAAAAAGCATTAATTTGGTTGACTTGAGCTGTTTATTTCGGTGAAGACAACTATAACATATAATGTTTGACAAAAGCAGTAACGTCTAAATCAGATATGATCCTTTTGTTTCGGGTCAATGTTTAGCTCTGCGGCTGAATTCATTTATCATAGTTACTCTTTAAAATTTTTTATTGACGAAGTCAAATTCTATTGTTTTACATGCATACTGTACAGCATAGTTTGTTGTACATTTTAAAATGTGATCCCATTACTGACGACCAATCGTTTATCATTATCAGAACAACATCTAACTTTTGGTTAAATCGAATGAAATGAACAAAACTAGGATTTCAATAAAAGCATTCCTGAGATGCGTTCTCTACTTTATCCATGTACTCCAGCTAATAGCCTAAGTCCCAATATATACACGAAGTTCTACTGTTGACAAATGCTGTAAATTTTTGCCGGATTTTAGTTGTTACAAAAAATGTAATCACATAAATTGGTGTAGATGTCCGTTCTATTACATCTCTCACTGGTTATTTCAAATAGAATGTTTTATTACAAGTTTTTGTTTTTTTGTCATCTATATATTAGGGATTTGCGATTGCTTAAAAAAGAAATCATCTGAATTCAGCGTTCCAACTTTTAAGATAGTGCTGGTGCTTTGAGTTTGATACAATAGGCAACTTTGATTTCATTGATGTTACCAAGTTTTTATTTTCTTGTATCTATCAAAAATTGCAGTGTTCATGATTACGGTGGTACTTAATCCTGCTAAAATTTTGGAGCACCATACTTAAAATATCCCTTTTTCAAGAATTTAACCATTATTGTAAAAGAATTAATGATTTTCGTTTAAGAATTTTAATTTTAAAAATTTCTTCATTAGAAACATGGTGTTTGTCACATACCGCTTAGGTGTATATCAAAATTTTACGTGAATTCAATGAAACGTATATTTAGCATGCAGTTTTGAGTTCTTTCAGTAGTTTTATAAACAAATTACTTTTTTTACAAATCCCTTTACGTTTTTTAGCAAAATCGCTCAATTATCCATTGATATTATAGTAATGTCTAAAATCATAACTTATCTACATGAACTTCCATCTCAATGTCCTAAAATATAAAAAGTATCTTTTTTCTATAAAAATTGACATTTCTCGAACTTGTGATCTGGACAATGAGGCCACATGTGTGACGTATGGAAAATTGTTATAAACCCGTTAGTAATAAAGTAATATGGCATATTTTGTATATGTAGTGGAATATAAAGCGATAAAAACTGAAACGGATCAAGATCATAACATCCATTGAAAAGCTTATTGAAAAATATCAGGTCCAATAATTGAAGATAATAGGAAATGGGTAATAAATACATCCAAGAGTCTTCGGTTGTACACGTGCACTTGTGTTTCAGTGGGTGGAATTGCTAGCAGATTTGACTTGCTAGTGTTGAAAGACATACGTTTTGTAGAACCCATGTGCAGAGAATTTCGTAGTCATAAGATAAATTCGAAAGTTATCTTGAAGTAAGTTTTAAATCGTTTGCAAACAAAAAAGTTTTAGTCACCGAAAACTCATTAATACAGGGTGGCGGTAAATCCCCAAAAGAAACAATCTCGGAGATTAAGATCGGGAGATAGATTGGCCCATTACACGGTTGCTCGACGGCCAATCAAATTGTCGAAATTTAGGTCTAGCCACTCACGAACAAGTTTGCCGTAGTGAGGAGGAGCTCCATCTTGCATAAATCACGTAGGATAAGCATCACGAAAGGAGTTGATCGCAGTAAGATAATTTGCAGATAGGCTTCTTCTGTTAAGTTGAAATTAATCTCCTTGGTGCGGGACTTTTCGTTCACCCTGTTTTGTACCATTAAATTTTGGTCATTTTATTTAAATAAACATTTATCAGTTTGTGCAGCAATATAAAGATTGAATTCGTTTCAATATACTTAATTTTTCCAAAGTGGCTGACTTGTAAAAGGATTGGCCCTTCCCTTTTTATTAAAATTGGTACAATTCTAACTTATTTTTTGAAATTTTAGACTGTTTAATCTTTTTTTAGGAAACAATGAGCACTCTAGACTACGCGTTTCGTGCAAAGAACATCACAAATAAACCTGAAATAAATCAACGTTTTGCTAAAAAGGCTCTTATACGCGAATATACCGAAGAAATTGAACGTTTAAAACGAGATCTTATCGCTCAAAGAGATAAGAATGGCATGTTTATCTCTAAAGAGTCGTATGAGTATGTAAATCTTTCTATCCAGCTCTATTTATTTTATTTATAATTATGTATACTAACAGCCTAATTGGTAATGATAATGACTTATATTCAAGATCTGTTTTCGATTCTGATAATACTAGCAATTTCTATTTTCAGCTATTAGTGCAATTTCAGTTTGTTTATTTACCCTTCATATCCTTGTGTAACCATATGGCAAGCATTTTTCTCTAAGGTTATAAACCATTTTGAAAATCCTTGGATACGAACAAATACATTGGTAAATTTGCTCCCCTATTATGGTAATAATATTTCTTCAAATAATTCTGTGCCTGAAGTATGTGAAAATCTCAACTACTTTTGAATGAAAATTTTCAAATCTTCCTATGCCCAATGTTCAGATATAGCGGTCTACAATCTATTTCAGCAACAACTAACCTCAACTATTTTGTAAATATAGATTGCTCACGTTCCATTCTGACACGTCATGTGCATAGTCACAGGTCGCACACTAGAGCATTTATAATTATAAAACATCATCCATGTATATTTGTTGTTTGATTAGTTAACTGGAAAGTGTGTATAACTTTTATTTACCTACATTATTAGTAAAACTGAGGAAGTGGTCATTAGCAGATAGAATTGCATTCCATGCTCTTTCAAAATGGTTCTGTTGGCTTTTCTACTCATTCGGTAATTTGCCCTTGCCGCAGTAAAGTAATGGCATATGCTTCCTATTATCAGGAATGTATAAAAATTTATTCTCCACTATCTTTTTGCGAATGCACTCATGGATGCTTTCCAGTTTTAGAATCCAGTAAATGGTCTACTGTAAAATTTTCTTTCTTGAAATCCTTAGAGGTGTACTTGTGATTTTTTATCTAGTGCGCCGTAGTTTATTTATCGTGCCGATTAAAGTAATGTAATGTAGAATAATGAACATGCTTGCAATAAGTTTTCAACCAAGGAGAGAGAGACATAATTTAATTGGTTGTGTTTTCTTAACTATGCGCTTTTTAATAGTACATTTTTGTTCAAAACATTTTATAAATCATTTTGAAATGTATGCATATTCTAGAAATTATATTTGGGGACTCTCACTAAAAATGTATACTGTAGGCGAAATTTATTTCTTCTTATTCATCATGTAATTTCTAGGTTATGATATAGAAATCAACCAAAAATTTGGCATTTTAAATAAGGGCGATATATTCATGTATATTAGCATCTACAGCTTTTGGTCTAGATTTATTGTTTGGTATAAGTGTAAAGTTAATTACCATTTTAGCTATATGCAGCAACGTATCAATCAACAAGATGCAAACATCGGTGAAACCGAAGAAAAACTTAAAGATCGTGAAGACGAATTGAAGAAACTTACTGTATCTCATGAAGAACTTCAGTCGAATTTTGACAAACAGCAACAAGAATTGCAGCTAACAAAGTCATCGTTAGAAAAAACAGGTAATTAAAAATTTTATTTGGTGCTCAACTTCAATTTTTGAAATTTTCTTTTTCGTCGTTGCCCATAACACAAAAGCTTTAATATGTGTTATTGACACTAATCCTTAAAAAAAATTTAGACAATTATAACTCACTAAATAATAAAGATATCTCAAATCTGAAACTGTCACTGAATGGGAAATCGTCTCTTTATAGGCTTGGTCGAAATTGTAAGGGAATGTGAACTTTAATTTGAAATCAATTCGATGAATGCTTAGTAAAGCATCTAATGTGTAGGCGCATTGAAATTTCTTTCTATCTGTTAAGAAGTATGTAACACTTATATTTTTATTATTGTATCATATACGTGAGGACTACCAAGGTTTTTTTCCCGATATCCATACCTAGTGGAATCTCCCCACTTGTCTATCTGATCATAAGCTCAACTACTTAGTGATTTTCTTCCTTTTTACATTTTGTGAATAAATGGATACCTTTGAATTGTTAATTTAAATTAGAAGAAGAATTACAGTTCACAACTGAAAGTCTCAATCAACATATCTTCATAATTCAAGAACAGAAAAAGACTGAAGAATCCCTAACCCTTGAAGCTCAGAAGGCATTTTTACTTAAAAATATACTTTATTTTATAAACCCATGTAATTTAGTTAATTGAAACAGTCACTGAAATTAGCGAAGACAACGCACAGCTTCATTCGAAAATTGAGAGAATGAACTCTGTGAGTACTCACAATGAAGATGTGAAGAATGCTTTTGTTAAGAAGTACGATGTAGATTCGAATACAGTCAAAGCTTCAACTGCAGATCTAATTGTCAACAATCAAAATTTTGCAAATGAAATTTCAGCAATAATTAGTAAGTGGAGATAGAACAGTATATTTAATGTATTTTAGTCACTATTTCTTTTTATTGATCTTTATTTAACCAACTTTAAAAAAATGCTAAATTGATTAGTTGTAATATCAACAGATATGTAGTATTTCATTCATGTAGAGGCTTAGTTAATAACACATTGTTGCGTAAGTTTTGCTTTTCAATATTCCCAATTTCTTAGAATGATTTAGATTCTCTATTTTAGATGAGCATGCCCAATCTCACTACAGCAAGTTTAATGATTTAGCTAATCAAGTTAGGGGCCTAAGTGGTTCCCTCATAGAAACTGTTGATTCTTTGTTTGCAGCATTAACATCTGAAGTTTCAATTGTATTAAGCCTAAATAACAATGATCTGGAGTCTTCAATCGCATCCTATAAGGTTTCGAGTTGCTTTTAAATTGTTATACACTAATGCTTTATTTTTTGTTAGAACTATATCTATAAAACTTATTGAGCAGTTTGAACTTCCAGGAATGAATTGCGTTTGTTTGTAATTCCACATAGATGTTTTGTTTTACATCCTGATTACTTTTCTTTCTATTTCACAAGACATCTTATTGTTACCAACGCTTCATGACACTGGTAATATGACGACTGAGCAACTAACTGCAAATATAATTAAGGCCCCTTTAAGACTTGAACTTTGTTTTAATTAGTTGTGGAAATTTATTTCTGCATTGCTTTTACATAAATTCTTTCTAAAAAAATTTTCGCTTTGCTAAAACTTCTCATTTCAATCTAGTTCTTAATGAGAATTTATTTTGATAATACTAGTCTGTCTTTTCCAGAAGTTAATAATCTGAACTTTGTACCGGTAAATGTGAACTGTTCCAAAATGGTAATAAAAGCATTGAATTGTATTTTTAGGACAATGTGCAGTTAAAATTGAAGTCCTTAAAATCATTTTTGTCCAATAAGTTGCAAGAAGTTGTCAGTTCCTTGAAATCAATTGTTAGTGATATTGAAAGTTTCCATAGCAATGCAACAAAGCTTTATGAAGAATGTTCGGTTTTGGTCAATAATTCTTTCACGGCTTTGAAAAATAGAAAATTGGAGGTTTGATTTCGTCACATCTATGATTTTATTCACTCTTTTTTAGTTTGACAAAGCAGGAAAAATGTTGAGGGATTACACACTTTTCGCTAATCAATTTTCCCAATCCCTTGAAGAAGACATTAGCAATGCTGAAACGCACCGACAAACTATTTCTTCCAATGTCACCTCCAAATTAACTGAAGTGCCTCTCTACTCAGAAAAGATTAGCACCATTTCTAGTCTTCTCAAAGAAATTTCAGACTCTAGTCAAAAGCAATTTATGGATCAACAAACGGTATGTTTTCTGTTTTCATATTTGTTTTAGAACTAAGAGATTTTTCGAAAGTCAGGTTTTTAACTGACTGTTATTTAAATTGCTTCACATACAGCAAAATCAAATGCCTTGTTTTGGTTTGATGGGGACATTTCACTAGTGCTTTGTGATGGGTCATGGGGTGGGCAGGGAATTCGATGATTTTTATGAGTTCCAGATATAAACATCGTTGCAATTTGACATATTTTGATTCAGCTTTTTAAGTACCTATTCATTGATATTGTCTCAGCTTTTCATTTGGTCAGAACGTTCTTGTATGATTCAGAACAGGAATTAACTCACCGTTTTAAATCTTAGCTTTTATTAAATAAATGTCTTTTGAAAAATACACCCTGAAAGTACATCTCACCACCACAATTTTTTATATTTTTTACTTTGTTATAAAATAAAATTGATTTACGTAATCAAAATCAATGTTGAACACTTGACGAGGAAGGGCATTCCACTGATCATAATTATTGATTTTGCGAGTTTCTGTTGACATCCGCCATAATCGATTACATTGCTTGGCTTTCCTTCTCTAGTGTATGAAGCTTGACTGCTGTTATGCTGTGATATTATTTTATAAAAACTCGTTTTATTTTAATTTTGTTATGTTAGGGTATTAAGTCATAATTCCTGCCAGAAGCGCAATATTATAGCAATACATGAACGATTACGAAATATACTGAACTAATTCCTTTCAACGTAGTTGACTATGCCTGTGAACATGCATGGATCTCTGCGATGTTTACATTTGTTATAACCTGGATGCGAACTTGTGGTTTCTAGTAACAGCTGTTGCCCAGATTAGGCCATTGCGTGCGCTAGCAATTCTTCACTCCGTTAATGCTATGCCTTTTAAATGTTGTGTTCCGAAATGTCGCACTGGATATGCTTCAATTAAAACATGTCGGACAGAGGAAAGTAAACCTACCTTGCATAGATTTCCAAATGATGCTTCAATTGCTTTAGCATGGAAATCACGAATTTCAAGAAAAGATTGGGAAATATCCAAATTTACTTCTGTTTGCTCCTTGCACTTTAAAGCATTCGATTTTATCACAATCTCAACAGTAAGCGACAACGAAAATCAAACTTAATTAAACGCCGACTGAAGCCAAGTGCAATTCCTTCAGTTTTTCCAAACTTGCCAGAGTACTTCAGGTGATATATAGAGCTTAATTTCCAAACACCATTTATTGAAATATTCATGCTTCCTATTTTTTTATATAACTCTTTCACCTGAAGTAAAAAAGAAGTTCCAGTAAGGCAACCCCGTACAAGTACAACATATATGATTAATATATGAAAATGTATGAATACCTCATATGAATCATATAAGAATAATATGATTTAGTATGAGAAACATATGGGATTTACCATGGAAAGTATTGTTTATGACATACATTTTGTATGAACAAACATATATTTATCATATGCTTTTCATATATGGTCTTCATACCTTTTTCTTATATGCAACATATAAAATTCATATTGTTTCATACTTAATCATATGCTTTATGTTTACATCTAAGATAAAATAAAGTTTCATTTTTAAAATATTAATCATACTAGCACAACCCTTGTAAATTACATGAAATGATATTTTCAATACCATTTATATTGTTAATGGTTGGCAAATCTAAAGACATTTCCTATCAGTTTAAATTTCATTGAATAATATATAGCGAATAGCGATTTTAATTAATTCTCAGAAGTTAGTACATTAAATAAACACTTCAATTAAAAATTTCACCTAGATTAAAATAATAATGATATAACGATTTTAACTAAATATCAGAAGTAACAATATTTCAATAGGAAAATTATCGAAACATAAAAACTTCAATTAAAACTACGTAAAAATTGAAACAAATCTAAAAAAACAAGTACAAATACAAATTATGAAAGTTTTGCAGATGCCCTCACATCACACAGATAAGTATTGATTCCCAAGCGAACTTCCGCCGGAGTTGTTTTTTTTGAATGCACACTATTTTCAAAGATAAAATTATTAATGGCCTCAATGCTTTTAGCATAGAGCGGGGGACGAACATCAGAGGCGGCAGTTTTTCTTCCAGACTGGGAACATTGACTAAGAGCTTCCAAGGTAAAAATGTGTGCACAAATTTTTCGTGCCAGACGCTTCCCACTAAAACTGAAATCATGTTTATATTGCGAAAACCACTGAGCTTTTTTGACAGCAAGACAATAGATCCCAGGAACCGTATCTGTTAGCACACAGGTGCGTGTTGAGTTTTTCGTATTTCGATTTCCAATAACCACATTGTTTGGTCAGCTGCTCCACTTCGTTCTCTAATTCACGAATTTTCGCTCTTTTACTTAGTTTGGTTGTGGAAGTATCCTCTTCAGCTAAGAGTTCAGAGGAAGTCGAATTTTCAAATTCTGTTAAGGCTCTCTTTGCAGTACTTGATGATGGCTAAATTATAAAACCATAAAGCCTTGCATTAAAACAATAATCGTGCAAAATAATAAAGAACCTTAATTCTAATGTCATATACGCACTTAGATTTTCCTCAAATTTAAGCGAGTAACAAATATTGTTAGCATACAAAAAATACGTAGACTATTTCTGCTGAAATCTAAGTTCAAACTAACAAACCATAAACTTGAATTATAAATTAAGAGAAAACAATGTATAACTTAAATTAACAGGTCGACATTTAAATATATAAACGCCCATTACTTACACCAACATTTTCAACACGCTTCAATGGGGGTGATGGCCGTGGATGTTGAGCGACAGCATCAGCAACTTTTGTGGCGCCAATGAGGAATGATTTGCGTGGCATCACAGTTGTAATCGGTTAGCGGATGATCATCAGCACTCATTGCTGCAAGGTTTTCAGCTGTTGAATTGCGGAGTTGACGCATTATGTGTATATTTCCAGCGCCATAGACAGTGCACGCCACCCATTGCCTCTTGGTCCCAGAAACAACGACATAAGCCTCAACAGTTTGAGAAACAAGACTACGAAGCCTGTGAATATCAAATTCGGAACAGCTAGCTAAAAGTAATGTTGCATAATTCCTTGAATAAATATATCGTAAAATTTTTAGCAAAGGATAAAACTATGATAAATATGTAAATCCTAAGCATACGGCATGTAATCTTACTATACTCATTTCTAATAGTCACGTATACATCCATTCCAAATCCATAGAACATCTTAAAATAATATTGACGCACTCTCCTCCAAACGTTACAAAAACAAGATTAGGGCTACATTTCAATACTGTATCATATTGATCTTAAAATGTTTAAAATAAATACAAAACTCCAATACAGCATTGACTTGAAAAGAAATTTTTTTCAAATCAACTAGGAGTTATGAGCGGAATTTAACAATATAAAGATTCAAAGTCTTAATTTAAACTAATACATACTAATGACATCGCCTTCTTTATGCCTAATGCTATTTTGAGAAATAATCTCAACTGATGCATCACAGGGAAAATAGCAGCAAACGTAATAAACCATGTCAAATCAAATTGAAATTGCGAATAAAGGTATTGAAATGTATGTTGTAAATTATTTTATAGACATTTTATAAAAAATATTGTTTGTTATTATTATTATTAGGATACAAAGATGATTTATATTAATTTAATTATTTAAGTTATAAAAATATTTAACTTAATTTTATTTATTAAATTTGTGTATAATTGTTGTTGATAGGACGCATTAATATTTGGTTTGCTCCTATTAAAAAGATGAAAAGTTACCGTAAACGGAAATATATTCAATGTAAAAGCTCTGGTCGTGTTTATGTACCAGCATCTACAAGAAAGAGGTGGAAAAATATTGCGTTTTCATCTTCATCTTCAGAAGGATCGTTCCAACACGATTTAAGAAATACTGAATTAGGAGAATCTGAACTGAGTGTTTCTACTGAATCCGAAGACAATAACTCTTCTAGTGAATCACAACAAAGTGTATTTTCAATTAGTGACGAAATTCAAAATTTTAGTGATTGCACTACACATGAAAGTAATACCTGTGTTGAAAGCAATATAGATGTTGATAATGTCTCTACATGTATTTCTGAAAATTCATCACTTTCCATCACTTTGTTTAAAACGTTATTTCTAGCTTTATCGATGAGACTCAAATTGTCAGTTAAATGTCAATCAGATATTTACGAATTTTTTAAATTATGCATTCCTAACAACAATCTACCATCGTTCACTAATTTAGTCAAATCTACCACCATAAATCATGAAAGTATATCATTTTGTACTACTTGCATGGCTTTATGTAATGATTCATCATGTAGAAACTGTTCAATGTATTCTAAAATAGATTCTTTTGCATATTTTCCATTAAAAACTACTTTTGAAATGGCTTGAAAATGAGAAGTTTGCTAATGATTTGTTACAACGTAGGCATTAAATAGATGAAAAGTTACCGTAAACGGAAATATATTCAATGTAAAAGCTCTGGTCGTTTTTATGTACCAGCATCTACAAGAAAGATGCGGAAAAGTATTGCGATTTCATCTTCATCTTCAGAAGGATCGTTCCAACACGATTTAAGAAATACTGAATTAGGAGAATCTGAACTGAGTGTTTCTACTGAATCCGAAGACAATAACTCTTCTAGTGAATCAGAACAAAGTGTATTTTCAATTAGTGACGAAATTCAAAATTTTAGTGATTGCACTACACATGAAAGTAATACCTGTGTTGAAAGCAATATAGATGTTGATAATGACTCTACATGTATTTCTGAAAATTCATCACTTTCCATCACTTTCTTTAAAACGTTATTTATCGATGAGACTCAAATTGTCAGTTAAATGTCAATCAGATATTTAGGAATTTTTTAAATTATGCATTCCTAACAACAATCTACCATCGTTCACTAATTTAGTCAAATCTACCACCATAAATCATGAAAGTATATCATTTTGTACTACTTGCATGGCTTTATGTAATGATTAATCGTGTAGAAACTGTTCAATGAATCCTAAAATAGATTCCTTTGCATATTTTCCATTAAAAACTACACTTTTGAAATGGCTTCAAAATGAAAAGTTTGTTAATGATTTGTTACAATGTAGATCAAATGAAGAAAAATACAGTGATGTTTATGCATCTGCTCGATATAAACTCCTTAGTAATACATGTAACTTTCCCCAGATTACAATAAATGTGGATTTTGATGGCTTACCAATTTTTCGATCAACGGAATTTTCTGTCTGGCTAGCTCAATTTGTTGTAAATGAATTGCATCCAATTAGAAGATTCAATCATGTTGGAGTTACCAGTATATATTTTGGAAAGAAAAAACCCTCTTTATATACTTTATTACATCCGTTGCGTAAAGAATTGATCGAATTAAGCAAAAGTTCCTTAAGCTGGATGCATCCAGTTGACAAACGAATATTTAAATCAAAGATTGTTTTATACTTTTGCCCTGTTGATGCTATTGCAAGAGCTCCGGCACAGGGAATGATCCAATTTAATGGCTTTTATGGATGTGGACAATGCTATATTCCAGGGAAATCTGTAAGCAAGGGCAAGAGCAGTATTTTGGCATATTCGTCAATGAATGTATATTCAAGAAGAAGACATAATGAGAGTGTTAATATTGCTAAGCAAGCTTTGAAGAGTTCTACGTGCATAAAAGGAATTAAGAGGTCATCACCTTTACATGGAGTCCATTTTTTGACGGTATTAATGTCTTTCCTATTGATTATCAACACTGTGTATTACTAGGTGTAATGCGAACGCTGTTATTAGACATATGGTTCGGAAGTGGCTCATATCGTCTATCATCCAATCGAAAAAGAACGTTTCAATCTAGAATTAAATGGAATTTGTCCCCCTGATATCGTAAAACGTCTTCCACGCCCTATTTCTAAATACTATAAAGCATCTGAATATAGAAACTTTCTTCTATATTATGGTCCTATAGTTCTAAAAGATTTACTGCCTAACAGTTATTACAACAACTTTCTTCAATTATCATACTCTATTTATGTTCTATTAGGCCAACCAAATAATCAACAGCTTAAAAATTGCACCAGGACATTAATCTGGTTATGTCAGAAGTCAGATTCGCAATATGATAAACACCGCTAGAAAATGCTTACGTCAGAAAAGTCATCAATCTGTTTGATAAGGAAAATGTCATAAGCAAGATTAATTTTATGTCTAACACATAACAGCAGAATTTTTGTAATAAATTTTGTGAGAAACCGAATCAAATGCTTGACAAAATAAGATTCTTCAATGTCAAAGAAATGATGAGCGTTATTAAGATAGCAATGGAGCTGAGTGTCAATGGATCGATATTTTCGAAAATCATGTTGAGCATCTGAAAGTTTAGGAAGGAGTGAAGGATACAGGTATTTAAATATTATACGTTCAAATTTCAAGGATAATGTAAGAAGGATACTGATATCTCGATATTTAATAATAATAATCAGGAATTAGCACCAGATTTCAAAATAAAAGTAACATGGACAGTTTTCTATATGTTAAGGAAGAAAAAAGATTTAGTAGTTGAAACAAATAGCCTATAAATATAAGTAATACCAGGTGCAATAATAATAATAATAATAATAATAATAATAATAATAATAATAATAATAATGGGCCCTAGTGGCCAAGGGTAATAATAATAATAATAATAATAATAATAATAATAATAATAATAATAATCGACCCTACCTTCAATGAAAGTGAAACCGAAAGAAAAGGCCCTCAGTCCCCGGCAGGCCTTAAATGGTCAGAGGGTGCGAAGAATCTCCGGTCAGGTGGACTCCACAATCGGGAGTGTGGACTCGAGAAGTGGCAGTATAGGATCCACACAGACCAATGGACAACGGCACAAATGGACAGATGAGCAGAACAGGACAGCATTGGAGTGTTACAGAAGAAGCAGGCCAGATGAGAGGGGTTACAGGAAGAGAATGTTGGAAGAATGGAGGAAGGCAGAAACAGGATTAGAAGTTACAGAGCAGAGGCTTGCAGGACAAGTGCGAAAGTTACAGTTGGATGAGAGTAAAGGGAAAAAGAGAGTTGAACAGGCTAAGCAGAGGGAAGATGAAGTGATAGACGTTGAGGCACAATTGGCGGAAGAAGCAGAACCAGTGGACGCAGAAACTGAAGCAACAATCAAGGAAAAGATGAAGGAAGAAATAGGTGAGAGAACTAGGTTGCCAGTTCCAAGAAGAGTTAAGAAAAGCAAGCTATCAGTAGAGACAGCAAAGGTCAATAAAGTGTTGGAGAGGATAGATGCTAGGAGTGTCACAGAAGTAAATAGCTTAGTGTATGCAGGGGCATGTGAGGTGCTGAAGAATGTAGGCATGGAAATGAAGAAGAAAAAAAAACAAGAAGATAAGGATAAGATTGAGGAAGTCAAAGAGGGGTACAAGTACTTAGGTGTGATAGAGAAAGATAGAACAGATCACGAGGAAATGAAGATGAGGCTAAGGAAAGAATACAAGAGGAGAGTAAGAAAGGTACTACAGAAGTCAACATTGAATGGGCAAAACAGCATAAAGGCATTTAATACGTGGGCGATACCAGTGTTGAGATATTCAGCAGGCATAGTTAGGTGGAACAAGAATGAACTGAGGGAGTTTGACAGGGAGACAAGGAAGATACTAGCAGCAGAGAGAGCATTCAACCTAAATGGAGATGTAGATAGGCTGTACATGGCAAGGCATAAGGGAGGAAAAGGGTTGCTAAGTGTTGAGGAAACTTTAGAAGCAGAAGTACTAGGGGCAAGGGAAAAAGAAGGAAAAGGGTGGATAAGTATACAGTGTGTCCCAGAAAATGGTTCCTCCATTTTAATTGGTTTAATTAAGGCCCTTAAGTAGATAATTATGCAGGAATTTGGATATAATTATGAAGGTTGATAAGTTTACTTCAAATTCATTCACAAGTTTCAACGAACTACAAAATCCGAGACAGAATTCCCTTTAATCCTGGAGATAAAACAAAATAAACTTAATGAGACATAAAACGAGACAGTTTGTCATTTTACAAAACAGATAGTTCATTATCGTCCTTAAGAGCGTCCCTCGATGTGCCATCCATTCCTGGCGATGCACTTCTCGGCTCGGACAAGCATTTCAGCCATTGCGTTTCTAATAGTATCCGGAGGTATTTGTCCCATAGTATCGACGATGCGCTTACGGAGATCTTGGAGAATCAGCTCAGCCATTCTGTACCTAATGATTTCCGGACGTATCTGTCCCATAGTATCAGTCACGAGCTGAGGGAGATCTTGGTGAATCCGCTGGCGGAGTTCTGTACACTAATGATTTAACGTATCCCCATAGGTAAAAGTCACAAGCTGTGAGGTCTGGTGAACACGCTGGC
>CABFPE010001599.1:0-24017 GCA_900660155.1 Hofstenia miamia
TTTTATAAACTTATAAAACATACAAATAATAAATGTTACAAGAAATTGTTCGTAGTTGATTTGTGATTTGTGCGAAATTTATCCTAGGTGAAAAATCTATTTATAAACTCTTTGCATATATTGTATTATTTATTTACATGTTCACTAAATGTTCAAGTATTGTTGATTTGCGCAATCAAGTATGCAATTAACCACATCACAATCAGAACTAATTTGGGTAAGTGTCACTCTTATCGTATAACGAATTTCAAAACATTCCGACATTTGATGTTTGATTAATCCCAGTTAAACGCAACGGGATTACCAGGCTAATATACTGATGATTGTAAATACAAGCTCGGTATTTGTAAAACTGAAAATTATTATTTCTTAAAAGTGTAGTGTAGATGTCAAATTTATGTCAAAACAATTTGGAATTCGCAAAAACTCAATCCAATTATATTTACAAATTATAAAAAACTTACAAAATATCAAATAGTTTTAAATACTTGATTTATGTTGCAGTTTCAGGTAGTCTTCATATAGCAGGTTTGGAAATTAATTCTATTTCAAATGCAATTATTGAAGTATGCGGCTGTGATGTATACAACATTAGCCTTACATCTTCCTAACACCAAACTAAATTAGTTCATTTTCACTGTGTAGCATTGTTACTGATTATTATAACAACTAAGATTCAATTAGTATATCTAAACAAATGCATATTGATAAGCATTATTGAGGAATAGGTCCGGGTTGTGTCCCGGACGTTTACTGAATTTAAATATAAACTCAAAGTTAAGAAATGCAACATTCCTTATAAATATTATCAAATATTAAATTCTTATTTTTTATAAGTAATCCTCTACCAAATTGAATTAGTATAGTTTCTAATAAATGACCTCTATAAAATGTAATTTGACAGTTCTCTAATAATGTCCAAGTTGACAACAACGTGGCAGGACTATTATAACTTTGGGATAGGTCTGAAGGCAAATTAATATTCTATTGAAACCTTTAAAAAGCATCCTAAATTGATCAGTATTTAAAATTAGGAACAATGAAGTAATAAGTTGTATAAGTTTTCATCAAAAGTCTTTCAATGTTTCCGACACAAATGATTGACGTTGTAATGTTAGGCGCAATTTTAATAGCTGCGGACCGACAAACAAAATCGTGATAAATTGTAGTACGAGAGTTCACAAATATTTTTCATACATATTGAAATTAAGCAATACACAATATATTGTACCATCATTAATAGAACACGGCCAAAACTGTTCTCTATTTGCAATCACTTAGGGGTCTTATATACAATTTACATTAAACATATGTACAAATAACTAGTAAACATGAAAACAAGTGATCTGGCGGATACTAGTAATCAGTACCTGATGCCACAATATCATGAACTATTTTGTTTAAAAAGAATGAAAATCACATGTTTGGTACAAACTGTATTATAAAAAGATTCAAATTCAGCTCTGATTTTTTTAAAAAATTTGAATTATAAATGATTCTATTTAAGTGCTATTTACTATAATGATTATATATAACTATGGACTACACAAGTTTTTTCTAAAATTGTTGTACCTTATTATACAGTAAACTGATAAAATTCCAAATTACAGTGTCTAGAATTTGGCATTGTTAATTCAAAAAATAGTCTTTTTCTTTAAGATATTTATAAGAAAATTCCGGTACAATTAGGCTATTTAGGCAATCGCCAAATTAATTCGATGTAGATTCATAAGATACCGGAATATATACAAGAAGCTTACATCATATCAAATTACATGTATGTATTGATTTAATCTACATTTAATTATGTATATAGCTAAATTTGACTACATAGAGTATCCTAAAGAAATGGACGTTTGCTTTACTTAATTAAACATAAACTCTTTGGGAGAAATTGGTATACAAGAATGCAAATGAAGTTATTTTGAATTTTGCTTCAAAATATTATACGATGTACAGCCATTTTACAAAAACAGAAAAATTCTAAAATTTTTATTAAAACTAAAATATATGTTGGTTAACAAGTTAGGCTTAGATGCAAAACAAGCATTTAAATTTTAAAAACCAAAGTCTTGATTTATGCTGCAGTGTACATTGGTTTCCTGCAGCACGTTTAGAAATTGATTCCTTTTCAAATGGATTGATTGAAGTATGCTGCTTTGACATGTACAAAATCAGGCGCTCCGTCAACCTGATATCTTCATAGCACCAAAATAAATTACTTCATTTTCACTGAGTAGCATTGTTTCTGTTTATAATATGTAGCAGTTATAATTCGATTAGTAAATCTAAACAAAAGCATACTGATAAGCATTATTGAGGAATACATCCGGGTTGTGTCCCGGACGTTTATTGAATTTCAACATTAACTCAATTTTAAAAAATGTCCCAGAGTGTAAGCATATTTAAATATTTATTAAAATTTAATATCAAACAATATATTTTGGCCATAAAACTAGCAAATTTGTGTATCTATATAAGGAGTAAATGGGTGTTACGTTTTTAAATATACATTCTAAGTCAATTCGACTTTAAGGAAAATTTTGAAAGGAAAGAAATTTTAAGTACAAAGATAGACAGAAATAATGTCAATTTAATAGAAAATCTAATAATATGGACTTAGCAAAAATATATAATCCATAACTCTCATGGAAAGTATTTAATAGGATAAGTACTAGCATGCTGATATTAACGCAATAAACAAGAGGCAACTTTACGAGTAGTTTCATGCTGATAATTAACTAAAATGTCGGTGTCTTTTGCTTAATTAATAGAAACAATATCAATGATCTTCAAAGAATGCCGCAATTATTCAGCTTAATCTTTCTGACGCATTGCATTAATTGTCCTTGAAAAACAATTTAAGTTCATAAAAATCGATTCTTATATTGTTCACAGTTTACAAAAAGGTTATTGACAAAACCCAAAATAAATTTGACACATGGAGCTATTGATTAACTAAAGAATGATATATTTTTTTAAGACTCATGGAGCAATGGGTGTCCAAAGATAGTCTACTCCATTAATTATATTAATCGAATCTTACAAAAGTGAAAAATGGATAATTTCTTTTAGCAAACACTGTGCAACCACTATAGATAAATTGGAAAAATAAAAAATTGTTTCACATGGAGCTATTGATTAGCTATAGAATGATATATTATATATTCCCATAACGTCAAAATTGACTTTGTAGGAGCCTTCTGAAATGTGACTACCGCATTGTTAAAATCGCTTTGCTATATAGAGGCAATGATAGGTAAAGAACAGAAAGTTATGTAATAAAATGCCGATTTTAATTGATCGCATTTATTGCTCTAAAAATGGTAAAAATGGATGAAATCTAAAAAATAAAAATAAGGTTTTCGTACAGCTATTCACCGCGCATCGAATGGTGTACAAACTGTTTCGATATTAAAAAACTCATGGAGTAATAGGTATCCAAAGTTGGTCTACATTAATTATAATAATCGAATGTTACAAAAGTGAAAAATGGTTAATTTCTTTTGGCCGGCACTTTGCAACTAGTATACATATATTCGAAAAATAAAAAATTGTTCCACATGTAGCTAGTCAACGCCTATATTTTGATATATACTGCTGGTCCATAGGGTCAATATGCACACAGCAATATGATTCCGAAATGCATCAGTTGATATACCCCAAAAATAAATTCGGAAATTGCAATAAACTAGTGTTAATAACGCTAAAGGAATGAAAAACAATACTCTCGAACAATAAGATGCAAATAATTCAAAATATGTGTACAATTTTCATATAAGAATAAAAAATTCTGCGTCAATATCATAAAAAAATTTCATGTAATTGTTTTGTCAATAATATTCCAACTTGCATCTACTGACACACCCCCCTCTGGCACAGAGGGGGGAGGAACCCATACTTAAATGCATACAATATTTCAAGCATTTTTAGTAAATTTGAAACATCTACAATCTCTAGATTTCTGAACTTCACACATTTTTACAAACTAACCATTTTGAAACCCTAATGCTCCGCCAATATTGAACCAATTTTAAAAATATTTACATTTTAAAGTAGGAATTGAATAGTTCTACTTTGCAAAAATAATATATCAACTTATTTATAATAGCTTGGGCTTAAGATTGCTAAATGACATGTAATATAAAGCTATAATTCTAGTTCCCAAACCATATGTAAGAAATACTTGAAAATTTAATAGCATTGATAAAACATATAGTACTAGGTAGTATTAAAATATTAGAGCAATCTACAACATAGTTTTTGCGATCGTAGCTTAAATGCCTTAAAAGTAGCATTTCCAAAGTGCATCCCATTACATTTGCTTTAAATTGATAAGAGTACCCTTAGTGCGGTTTTTGAGAATAAGCGTAATTTTTATCGCGTTCGGGCATACTATAGCTCATTCGAAAGCTCTTTTCATTCTACAGATTTCTTCTTAATACAAGAAAGTCATATCTTTAATATTGACGACGCTAAAAATTCACAAAATGTAAAAATCGAAACTTTTTTTCAAAATTTCAGATTTCTGGAGGCCCTAGCTCAGTCAGTTTTTATCCGAATTGAAAAATTTTTTTATAGGAATGTAGCGCTTCAAAAGTACTTTCGAATGCATATTTACGATTGGCACTTTTAAAAAAATAAACTCGACCGCTTGTTGAATTTAGATATTTTCGTGTTTTTTGGGTATACCCCAAAATTTCAACCTCAATTATTAAGAAAACTAACTATACGATCCGCAATATGACCTTTAGAAAAAAGATGCGCATTGAAAAGACCTTTCGAATGATGCCCATATTGACCTGTTTTGCAACCAAAAAATTTTTTGGTTTCTTCACTAATTTTTTTTTGAAAAAATTTTTTTTCAAATTTTTGAAAATTTTTTACATATTCTTGTAGCTCTAGTTTATGCGGCAAAAGTTAGTCAAGAGCTAAGGCATGAATTCTCAAACCATTTGGCGCTGTAGGCTCTCAAAGTTGGAAAACCAAGATTTTTTTGAATTTTTTGACGACAAATGCGTCATAGCAAAAAAACGGCGTGGTAGAGTTTTCTGGAACCTTTTTTAAAATAATCTACGCAAAAAGTTGCTTAAACAATGTACTCTCCGTTATATCAAAATCTTCTTAGTATAGGATTTACCATTTAGGTTTTACGTTTTTGTATGTATATTTCCGTTCAACAGACTACCCACACTTGGAGGCCCTTCTGACGCGGCGGTCCTACGGGCCTGAATCATATTATTATGGTCAGAGGACCTTCCACCCAGTTAGGAGCCCACAACTGGATGTTTGATTAGTTATGTAAAATACTATTTTATATGCATATTCTAAAGTAATTCATCAATTCTTAACAGAATACTGAAATAAAGTCTTGGATCAACCTATGATCTTAATGATCCCATAAGATTCTAGAGGTCAGAAGCACTGAATAGATATAGAAATGAATTAATATTAGTGTAGTTGTCATTGAAGAATGATTGAAGTACTGAATTTATCATTGAAGTTGAAAATAATCATATGTATAGATGATCTTGATGTTCTTAGGATAGGGTAGCTGTATACATATATTTGAGTTTTGAAAGCCCTTTTCCCATCTGCCCCATTCTGGGATCAGATGTAAAAGGGCTAGCTATCCTTAATAGAAAATATCATAATTCTTGATGATGATGAAGTTCTAGAGATATCATATCAATTATATATCATCATACTTGTTATGTTTAACACCTCTGTTAAATATTTGGACTAGTATCTACAATATATCTGAGCAATTGATGCAGTTAATTCCTAATTTCATTTGAGTTGTAAGAAAAATAGAACATTTTGTAAGATTAAAAATTTATTACTCGGCCTCAACATGTCCGATTTCAACATTTAACACACCATTCGAAAGCCCTTTTCCGTGCGCAGCTAACTAAAAAAACAAAATTCAAATATCTTTAAAATTGATGGAGTAATAATTTTTTAAAGTTTAAAGAATCGTAAATTATATATATATATAATTTGATCTTCATCTAATATCTCAAGAAGTTCTTGGGATATCAACTTGAAAATTGGTTGACACCTTCAACTTTAAAGGCGATTAAGGAATATATTAATTTGAAATCGTTTGACTAGTAACTTTTAGCAATAAGTGCTTTTATTGTATCAAAATTGGTTAAAATGGCTATTTCTTAAAATATGCAAAAATCCCAAAAATTCCTGCGGCCGCAATAATTGTCTGATTTGGGCATGCTATACACCATTCGATAGATCTTTTAATGCTGCATCTTTTATAAGCGAGAGGCATACCCGTATCTACAAAATTGAATGGGCCAGGTTCGAAAAACCTGAAAAATTGGCATTTTTTGGTCGAGTAGGCCTACTTTGAGAGGCTATAGCTCCGTCAGTTTTTATCAGATTTCAAAAATTTTTACGTCATTCTCTTTGTGTTGAATAGATCTCTATGAATATATTAAATTTATTACACTTTCCAAAAAAAATTGGGGGTTTGTAAGCAAAATATGCATTTTTGCGAAATTTCGCAACTTTAGCGGTCCATAGCTCGACAACCACGTTTACAATTTTTTTCGGAGTTGTTTTATTGGATTCTACGTAAAAAGTTGGTGAAGCAATGTGCAAAAAGCTAAGACCCTAGATCCAGCGTTCCTGATATACCCCCTTAAATGCTGCATATCCGATGTGTAGTAATTGGTTTTGTAATGGGCTCGCTTAGAGGCAGCGCTCAGACTCGCCCAGTTTTTAATAGTCTAAGGACAGATCATCCAGTTAGGAGCCCACAACTGGATGTTTGATTAGTTATGTATTTTACATGTATATTCTATAGTTGATTAGAATTTGAAAACATTAAATTGATTTTGAAATAAATGCTGAGATCACCCTATAATCCTTATGATCCTTTAGGATTCTTAAGGTAAGAAACCTTGAAGAGATGCAGAAATTATAAATTATTACTGTATTTGTCATTGAAGAATGACTGAAGTCCTGAATTTATCATTGAAGTTGAAGATAATCATAGGTATGAATGAGGTTGAGGTTCTTGGGATAGGGTAGTTGTATACATATATTTGAGTTTTGAAGGCCCTTTTCCCATCTGCCCCATTCTGGGATCAGATGTAAAAGGGCAAGTTATCCTTATTAGAAAATATCATAATACTTGATGATGATGAAGTTCTAGAGATATGATATCTATGATATTTCAATATCATACTTGTTATGTCTAACACCTCTATTAAATATTTACACTGGTAACTGCAATGTATTTAGGCATTTGAAGCAGTTAGTTCTGAATTTCATTTGATTTGTAAGAAAAATAGAACATTTTGTAAGATTAAAAATTTATTACTCGGCCCCAATATGTCCGATCTTAACATTTGACACACCATTCGAAAGCCCATTTTGATGCGCAGCTAACTAAAAAAACAGAATTCAAATATCTTTAAAATTGATGGAGTTATAATTTTTTAAAGTTTAAACAATTGTAAATTATATATATATATAATTTGATCTTCATCTAATATCTCAAGAAGTTCTTGGGATATCAACTTGAAAATTGGTGGACACCTTAAACTTTAAGGGCGATTCAAGAATATTTTCATTTCAAATAGATTGAGTTGTAACTTTTAGCAATAAATGCCTTTATTGTATCAAAATTGGTTAAAATGGCTATTTCTTAAAATATTCAAAAATCCCAAAAATTCGTGCGGCCGCAATATTTGTCCGATTTGGGCATGCTATACACCATTCGATAGATCTTTTTATCCTGCATCTTTTATAAGCGGAGGGCATACCTGTATCTTCAAAATTGAATGGGCCAGGTTGAAAAAACCTGAAAAATTGGCGTTTTTTAGTCGAGTAGGCCTACTTTGAAAGACTATAGCTCCGTCAATTTTTATCAGATTTTAAAAATTTTTACATCATTCTCTTTGTCATGAATAGTTCTCTATGAATATATTATCGCTTATTGCACTTTTGTAAAAAAATTGGGGGTTCGTAAGCAAAATATGCATTTTTGCGAAATTTCGCAACTTTAGCGGTCCATATCTCGAAAACTACGTGGCAGAATTTTACCGGAGTTGTTTTATTGGATTCTACGCAAAAAGTTGGTGAAGCAATGTGTTGAGAAAAGTGCCGAATTGTCCAGCGTTCCTGATATACCCCCTTAAAATATGACCTTCCGATGTGTAGTAACCGAATTGTAATGGGCTCGCTCAGGCGGCGCTTCGCTCGCCTAGTTTATAAAAGTCAAAGGACAGTCCACCCAGTTAGGAGCCCACAACTGGATTTAGTATGTTTGATGATTAATCTTTAGAATATATATTTAAATTAAGATGTACTTTACATTAATACTGAAATAAAGGCTTGGAACAGCATATGATCTTTACGATCTTTGAAGATTCTTGAGGTTAGAAGCACTGAATAGATATAGAAATGAATTAATATTAGTGTAGTTGTCATTGAAGAATGATTGAAGTACTGAATTTATCATTGAAGTTGAAAATAATCATATGTAATAATGATGTTGATGTTCTTGGGATAGGGTAGCTGTATGCATATATTTGAGTTTTGAAGGCCCTTTTCCCATCTGCCCCATTCTGGGATCAGATGTAAAACGGCACGCTATCATTAATAGAAAATATTATAATTCTTGATGATGATGAAGTTCTAGAAATATCATATCTATCATATTTCATCATACTTGTTATGTCTAACACCTCTGTTAAACATTTGGACTAGTAACTACAATATATTTAATCATTTGAAGTAGTTATTTCTGAATTTCATTTGAATTGTAAGAAAAATAGAACATTTTGTAAGATTAAAAATTTATTACTCGGCCTGAACATGTCCGATTTTAACATTTAATACACCATTCGAAAGACATTTTCTTAATGCAGCTTACTAAAAAAACAGAATTTAAATATCTTTAAAATTGATGGAGTAATAATTTTTTAAAGTTTAAAGAATCGTAAGTTATATATATATATAATTTGATCTTCATCTAATATCTCAAGAAGTTCTTGGGATATCAACTTGAAAATTGGTGGACACCTTAAACTTTAAGGGCGATTCAAGAATATATTCATTTCAAATAGATTGCCTTGTAACTTTTAGCAATAAATGCCTTTATTGCATCCAAATTGGTAAAATGGCTATTTCTTAAAATATGCAAAAATCCCAAAAATTTCTGAGGCCGTAATAATTGTCCGATTTGGGCATGCTATACACCATTCGATAGATCTTTTTATGCTACATCTTTTATAAGCGAGAGGCATACCCGTATCTTAAAAATTGAATGGGCCAGGTTGAAAAAACCTGAAAAATTGGCGTTTTTTGGTCGAGTAGGCCTACTTTGAGAGGCTATAGCTCCGTCAGTTTTTATCAGATTTTAAAATTTTTTACATCATTCTCTTTGTAATGAATAGATCTCTATGAATATATTAACGTTTTCTGCACTTTCGAAAAAAAATTGGGGGTTCGTAAGCAAAATATGCATTTTTGCGAAATTTCGCAACTTTAGCGGTCCATATCTCGAAAACTACGTGGCAGAATTTTACCGGAGTTGTTTTATTCGATTCCTCGTAAAAAGTTGGTGAAGCAATGTGCAAAAAGCTAAGCTCTATACCCCAGACTTTTGAAGTTAGCTCTTAAAAACGAACTAAACGATGTGTAGTAACCGAATTGTAATGGGCTCGCTCAGGCGGCGCTTCGCTCGCCGAGTTTATAAAAGTCAAAGGACATTCCACCCAGTACAATGAGCCCGCAGTTTTTGTAGTATTTGATGTTCTATGTTGTAGTAAGATGTAAAGTAGCAGTGTGTAGGGATATGGTAAACATAAAATGATATAGTAGAAAGTAATACAGATACAAACATGTAAAGACAGTTTAAAATAAAACTCATTGCTTCAATTATAGTATGTAATAAAATTTAAAATAACAAACAATAAGCCATACCAATGTTACAATGCTGTATTTGAGATGAATTCGTTGACCTTTAAATGATTGAGCTGCTATTGTACCATGAGAGAGGCGCTACCAATAAACCTAAATTAGAAAAGTATGAAAAACCTTAAAATTACCATTGCAACATATTTATAAGTTTGGGGAGAATTAGCCACAACAATAGTTGTGTTTCCACAGTCACGACGAGGACGTTTCTCCCTATGACTGCACCTAAATAACAATATTATATAATTAAAAGATATACCATTGGTTTCAGCCGAAGAGTAAAGATGTTGAATGCAGAAAAGCCAACTGCCGTCTTGTGAAAAACTGCCACATCTTTAATTTCCCAGAGAACTAATCAATGACTAGTAATAATTAATTGTAATAAAATGCATACCTCAACTGTTGGGTAGAACCTAAAAAGTTAATATATGCATGTAAATATATATATATATACATTTACAATAAGAAATGTAAGTTCTGCTTGTCTTTTTCGAACTGGAAAGGACATCTTTGCAGGTGATGATAGAAGTAGACGTCTCACGGAGGGTCCACAGCAATGTTTTGATTCGATCTTTTGTTTTTTTTTGGTTTTTTGTTTTTTTGAAGATACATGCAGATTTATTGACCAGCTTTTTCTTTGATTTTTTGATTTTTATGTACAAATAAAATAAATATGCAAAACAATAAATGATAAAAAACACTAACAAAAGACGCCCACAGCAGTACAATTCCCTAAAGTCCTGGCCAGTCTCTCAGAAGAAACTCAACTCAACTCAACAAGGAAATTACTAAAACCAAATAGAAAACAAACAACAATAATAACGACATGATGTGTAGTTGCAGCAATGTTTGAAGAATTTAACACAATATTTTATCGCAGACATGTTTGAAGAACTCCAACAATATACCAATGAAACAAAATTGCAGAATGAAGAATCGGAAACAAAAATGAAGATCGTAACACACAACATATCAAAAGGGTGAAACTGATTAACAATGAATAACTTATCACAACATATAAAAGAAATTAAAACAAATCGACACATAAAACTCAGAAGGAATGAAAATTGAATAAAACGTAAGTTGAACATGTAAATTATATACCACACCTTAACTTCATACATTGGAAAAACCTCATGGGAGCAAAGTGCTAAAAATAGTAGTAAGTATTTACAGTGAAACAGAGCCGCACTGGCGGGCGATTGTTTACANGTTTAGATAAGATTGTTGCGATAATATCAATTTTTATAAACTTATAAAACATACAAATAATAAATGTTACAAGAAATTGTTCGTAGTTGATTTGTGATTTGTGCGAAATTTATCCTAGGTGAAAAATCTATTTATAAACTCTTTGCATATATTGTATTATTTATTTACATGTTCACTAAATGTTCAAGTATTGTTGATTTGCGCAATCAAGTATGCAATTAACCACATCACAATCAGAACTAATTTGGGTAAGTGTCACTCTTATCGTATAACGAATTTCAAAACATTCCGACATTTGATGTTTGATTAATCCCAGTTAAACGCAACGGGATTACCAGGCTAATATACTGATGATTGTAAATACAAGCTCGGTATTTGTAAAACTGAAAATTATTATTTCTTAAAAGTGTAGTGTAGATGTCAAATTTATGTCAAAACAATTTGGAATTCGCAAAAACTCAATCCAATTATATTTACAAATTATAAAAAACTTACAAAATATCAAATAGTTTTAAATACTTGATTTATGTTGCAGTTTCAGGTAGTCTTCATATAGCAGGTTTGGAAATTAATTCTATTTCAAATGCAATTATTGAAGTATGCGGCTGTGATGTATACAACATTAGCCTTACATCTTCCTAACACCAAACTAAATTAGTTCATTTTCACTGTGTAGCATTGTTACTGATTATTATAACAACTAAGATTCAATTAGTATATCTAAACAAATGCATATTGATAAGCATTATTGAGGAATAGGTCCGGGTTGTGTCCCGGACGTTTACTGAATTTAAATATAAACTCAAAGTTAAGAAATGCAACATTCCTTATAAATATTATCAAATATTAAATTCTTATTTTTTATAAGTAATCCTCTACCAAATTGAATTAGTATAGTTTCTAATAAATGACCTCTATAAAATGTAATTTGACAGTTCTCTAATAATGTCCAAGTTGACAACAACGTGGCAGGACTATTATAACTTTGGGATAGGTCTGAAGGCAAATTAATATTCTATTGAAACCTTTAAAAAGCATCCTAAATTGATCAGTATTTAAAATTAGGAACAATGAAGTAATAAGTTGTATAAGTTTTCATCAAAAGTCTTTCAATGTTTCCGACACAAATGATTGACGTTGTAATGTTAGGCGCAATTTTAATAGCTGCGGACCGACAAACAAAATCGTGATAAATTGTAGTACGAGAGTTCACAAATATTTTTCATACATATTGAAATTAAGCAATACACAATATATTGTACCATCATTAATAGAACACGGCCAAAACTGTTCTCTATTTGCAATCACTTAGGGGTCTTATATACAATTTACATTAAACATATGTACAAATAACTAGTAAACATGAAAACAAGTGATCTGGCGGATACTAGTAATCAGTACCTGATGCCACAATATCATGAACTATTTTGTTTAAAAAGAATGAAAATCACATGTTTGGTACAAACTGTATTATAAAAAGATTCAAATTCAGCTCTGATTTTTTTAAAAAATTTGAATTATAAATGATTCTATTTAAGTGCTATTTACTATAATGATTATATATAACTATGGACTACACAAGTTTTTTCTAAAATTGTTGTACCTTATTATACAGTAAACTGATAAAATTCCAAATTACAGTGTCTAGAATTTGGCATTGTTAATTCAAAAAATAGTCTTTTTCTTTAAGATATTTATAAGAAAATTCCGGTACAATTAGGCTATTTAGGCAATCGCCAAATTAATTCGATGTAGATTCATAAGATACCGGAATATATACAAGAAGCTTACATCATATCAAATTACATGTATGTATTGATTTAATCTACATTTAATTATGTATATAGCTAAATTTGACTACATAGAGTATCCTAAAGAAATGGACGTTTGCTTTACTTAATTAAACATAAACTCTTTGGGAGAAATTGGTATACAAGAATGCAAATGAAGTTATTTTGAATTTTGCTTCAAAATATTATACGATGTACAGCCATTTTACAAAAACAGAAAAATTCTAAAATTTTTATTAAAACTAAAATATATGTTGGTTAACAAGTTAGGCTTAGATGCAAAACAAGCATTTAAATTTTAAAAACCAAAGTCTTGATTTATGCTGCAGTGTACATTGGTTTCCTGCAGCACGTTTAGAAATTGATTCCTTTTCAAATGGATTGATTGAAGTATGCTGCTTTGACATGTACAAAATCAGGCGCTCCGTCAACCTGATATCTTCATAGCACCAAAATAAATTACTTCATTTTCACTGAGTAGCATTGTTTCTGTTTATAATATGTAGCAGTTATAATTCGATTAGTAAATCTAAACAAAAGCATACTGATAAGCATTATTGAGGAATACATCCGGGTTGTGTCCCGGACGTTTATTGAATTTCAACATTAACTCAATTTTAAAAAATGTCCCAGAGTGTAAGCATATTTAAATATTTATTAAAATTTAATATCAAACAATATATTTTGGCCATAAAACTAGCAAATTTGTGTATCTATATAAGGAGTAAATGGGTGTTACGTTTTTAAATATACATTCTAAGTCAATTCGACTTTAAGGAAAATTTTGAAAGGAAAGAAATTTTAAGTACAAAGATAGACAGAAATAATGTCAATTTAATAGAAAATCTAATAATATGGACTTAGCAAAAATATATAATCCATAACTCTCATGGAAAGTATTTAATAGGATAAGTACTAGCATGCTGATATTAACGCAATAAACAAGAGGCAACTTTACGAGTAGTTTCATGCTGATAATTAACTAAAATGTCGGTGTCTTTTGCTTAATTAATAGAAACAATATCAATGATCTTCAAAGAATGCCGCAATTATTCAGCTTAATCTTTCTGACGCATTGCATTAATTGTCCTTGAAAAACAATTTAAGTTCATAAAAATCGATTCTTATATTGTTCACAGTTTACAAAAAGGTTATTGACAAAACCCAAAATAAATTTGACACATGGAGCTATTGATTAACTAAAGAATGATATATTTTTTTAAGACTCATGGAGCAATGGGTGTCCAAAGATAGTCTACTCCATTAATTATATTAATCGAATCTTACAAAAGTGAAAAATGGATAATTTCTTTTAGCAAACACTGTGCAACCACTATAGATAAATTGGAAAAATAAAAAATTGTTTCACATGGAGCTATTGATTAGCTATAGAATGATATATTATATATTCCCATAACGTCAAAATTGACTTTGTAGGAGCCTTCTGAAATGTGACTACCGCATTGTTAAAATCGCTTTGCTATATAGAGGCAATGATAGGTAAAGAACAGAAAGTTATGTAATAAAATGCCGATTTTAATTGATCGCATTTATTGCTCTAAAAATGGTAAAAATGGATGAAATCTAAAAAATAAAAATAAGGTTTTCGTACAGCTATTCACCGCGCATCGAATGGTGTACAAACTGTTTCGATATTAAAAAACTCATGGAGTAATAGGTATCCAAAGTTGGTCTACATTAATTATAATAATCGAATGTTACAAAAGTGAAAAATTGTTAATTTCTTTTGGCCGGCACTTTGCAACTAGTATACATATATTCGAAAAATAAAAAATTGTTCCACATGTAGCTAGTCAACGCCTATATTTTGATATATACTGCTGGTCCATAGGGTCAATATGCACACAGCAATATGATTCCGAAATGCATCAGTTGATATACCCCAAAAATAAATTCGGAAATTGCAATAAACTAGTGTTAGTAACGCTAAGGGAATGAAAAACAATACTCTCGAACAATAAGATGCAAATAATTCAAAATATGTGTACAATTTTCATATAAGATTAAAAAATTCTGCGTCAATATCATACAAAAATTTCATGTAATTGTTTTGTCAATAATATTCCAACTTGCATCTACTGACACACCCCCCTCTGGCACAGAGGGGGGAGGAACCCATACTTAAATGCTTACAATATTTCAAGCATTTTTAGTAAATTTGAAACATCTACAATCTCTAGATTTCTGAACTTCACACATTTTTACAAACTAACCATTTTGAAACCCTAATGCTCCGCCAATATTGAACCAATTTTAAAAATATTTACATTTTAAAGTAGGAATTGAATAGTTCTACTTTGCAAAAATAATATATCAACTTATTTATAATAGCTTGGGCTTAAGATTGCTAAATGACATGTAATATAAAGCTATAATTCTAGTTCCCAAACCATATGTAAGAAATACTTGAAAATTTAATAGCATTGATAAAACATATAGTACTAGGTAGTATTAAAATATTAGAGCAATCTACAACATAGTTTTTGCGATCGTAGCTTAAATGCCTTAAAAGTAGCATTTCCAAAGTGCATCCCATTACATTTGCTTTAAACTGATAAGAGTACCCTTCGTGCGGTTTTCGAGAATAAGCGTAATTTTTATCGCGTTCGGGCATACTATAGCTCATTCGAAAGCTCTTTTCATTCTACAGATTTCTTCTTAATACAAGAAAGTCATATCTTTAATATTGACGACGCTAAAAATTCACAAACTTTAAAAATCGAAACTTTTTTTCAAAATTTCAGATTTCTGGAGGCCCTAGCTCAGTCAGTTTTTATCCGAATTCAAAAATTTTTTAATAGGAATGTAGCGCTTCAAAAGTACTTTCGAATGCATATTGACGATTGGCACTTTTAAAAAAATAAACTCGACCGCTTGTTGAATTTAGATATTTTCGTGTTTTTTGGGTATACCCCAAAATTTCAACCTCAATTATTAAGAAAACTAACTATACGATCCGCAATATGACCTTTAGAAAAAAGATGCGCATTGAAAAGACCTTTCGAATGATGCCCATATTGACCTGTTTTGCAACCAAAAAATTTTTTGGTTTCTTCACTAATTTTTTTTTGAAAAAATTTTTTTTCAAATTTTTGAAAATTTTTTACATATTCTTGTAGCTCTAGTTTATGCGGCAAAAGTTAGTCAAGAGCTAAGGCATGAATTCTCAAACCATTTGGCGCTGTAGGCTCTCAAAGTTGGAAAACCAAGATTTTTTTGAATTTTTTGACGACAAATGCGTCATAGCAAAAAAACGGCGTGGTAGAGTTTTCTGGAACCTTTTTTAAAATAATCTACGCAAAAAGTTGCTTAAACAATGTACTCTCCGTTATATCAAAATCTTCTTAGTATAGGATTTACCATTTAGGTTTTACGTTTTTGTATGTATATTTCCGTTCAACAGACTACCCACACTTGGAGGCCCTTCTGACGCGGCGGTCCTACGGGCCTGAATCATATTATTATGGTCAGAGGACCTTCCACCCAGTTAGGAGCCCACAACTGGATGTTTGATTAGTTATGTAAAATACTATTTTATATGCATATTCTAAAGTAATTCATCAATTCTTAACAGAATACTGAAATAAAGGCTTGGATCAACCTATGATCTTAATGATCCCATAAGATTCTAGAGGTCAGAAGGATTAAATATACATAGAAATGAATTAATATTAGTGTATTTGTCATTGAAGAATGATTGAAGTACTGAATTTATCATTGAAGTTGAAGATAATCATATGTATAGATGATCTTGATGTTCTTGGGATAGGGTAGCTGTATACATATATTTGAGTTTTGAAAGCCCTTTTCCCATCTGCCCCATTCTGGGATCAGATGTAAAAGGGCAAGCTATCCTTAATAGAAAATATCATAATTCTTGATGATGATGAAGTTCTAGAGATATCATATCAATTATATATCATCATACTTGTTATGTCTAACACCTCTGTTAAATATTTGGACTAGTATCTACAATATATCTGAGCAATTGATGCAGTTAATTCCTAATTTCATTTGAGTTGTAAGAAAAATAGAACATTTTGTAAGATTAAAAATTTATTACTCGGCCTCAACATGTCGGATTTCAACATTTAACACACCATTCAAAAGCTCTTTTCCTTGCGCAGCTTACTAAAAAAACAGAATTCAAATATCTTTAAAATTGATGGAGTAATAATTTTTTAAAGTTTAAAGAATCGTAAAATATATATATATATAATTTGATCTTCATCTAATATCTCAAGAAGTTCTTGGGATATCAACTTGAAAATTGGTTGACACCTTCAACTTTAAAGGCGATTAAGGAATATATTAATTTAAAATCAATTGACTTGTAACTTTTAGCAAGAAATGGCTTTATTGTATCAAAATTGGTTAAAATGGCTATTTCCTCAAATATGCAAAAATCCCAAAAATTCGTGCGGCCGTAGTAATTGTCCGATTTGGGCATGCTATACACCATTCGATAGATCTTTTAATGCTGCATCTTTTATAAGCGAGAGGCATACCCGTATCTACAAAATTGAATGGGCCAGGTTCGAAAAACCTGAAAAATTGGCATTTTTTGGTCGAGTAGGCCTACTTTGAGAGGCTATAGCTCCGTCAGTTTTTATCAGATTTCAAAAATTTTTACGTCATTCTCTTTGTGTTGAATAGATCTCTATGAATATATTAAATTTATTACACTTTCCAAAAAAAATTGGGGGTTTGTAAGCAAAATATGCATTTTTGCGAAATTTCGCAACTTTAGCGGTCCATAGCTCGACAACCACGTTTACAATTTTTTTCGGAGTTGTTTTATTGGATTCTACGTAAAAAGTTGGTGAAGCAATGTGCAAAAAGCTAAGACCCTAGATCCAGCGTTCCTGATATACCCCCTTAAATGCTGCATATCCGATGTGTAGTAATTGGTTTTGTAATGGGCTCGCTTAGAGGCAGCGCTCAGACTCGCCCAGTTTTTAATAGTCTAAGGACAGATCATCCAGTTAGGAGCCCACAACTGGATGTTTGATTAGTTATGTATTTTACATGTATATTCTATAGTTGATTAGAATTTGAAAACATTAAATTGATTTTGAAATAAATGCTGAGATCACCCTATAATCCTTATGATCCTTTAGGATTCTTAAGGTAAGAAACCTTGAAGAGATGCAGAAATTATAAATTATTACTGTATTTGTCATTGAAGAATGACTGAAGTCCTGAATTTATCATTGAAGTTGAAGATAATCATAGGTATGAATGAGGTTGAGGTTCTTGGGATAGGGTAGTTGTATACATATATTTGAGTTTTGAAAGCCCTTTTCCCATCTGCCCCATTCTGGGATCAGATGTAAAAGGGCAAGTTATCCTTATTAGAAAATATCATAATACTTGATGATGATGAAGTTCTAGAGATATCATATCTATGCTAGTTTGTCATACTTGTTATGTCTAACACCTCTGTTGAATATTTGGACTGGTAACTGCAATGTATTCAGGCATTTGAAGCAGTTAGTTCTGAATTTCATTTAAATTGTAAGAAAAATAGAACATTTTGTAAGATTAAAAATTTATTACTCGGCCCCAATATGTCCGATCTTAACATTTGACACACCATTCGAAAGCCCATTTTGATGCGCAGCTAACTAAAAAAACAGAATTCAAATATCTTTAAAATTGATGGAGTTATAATTTTTTAAAGTTTAAACAATTGTAAATTATATATATATATAATTTGATCTTCATTGAATATCTCAAGAAGTTCTTGGGATATCAACTTGAAAATTGGTTGACACCTTCAACTTTAAAGGCGATTAAGGAATATATTAATTTAAAATCAATTGACTTGTAACTTTTAGCAAGAAATGGCTTTATTGTATCAAAATTGGTTAAAATGGCTATTTCTTAAAATATGCAAAAATCCCAAAAATTCGTGCGGCCGCAATAATTGTCCGATTGGGGCATGCTATACACCATTCGATAGATCTTTTTATCCTGCATCTTTTATAAGCGGAGGGCATACCTGTATCTTCAAAATTGAATGGGCCAGGTTGAAAAAACCTGAAAAATTGGCATTTTTTAGTCGAGTAGGCCTACTTTGAGAGGCTATAGCTCCGTCAGTTTTTATCAGATTTTAAAAATTTTTACATCATTCTCTTTGTCATGAATAGTTCTCTATGAATATATTATCGCTTATTGCACTTTTGTAAAAAAATTGGGGGTTCGTAAGCAAAATATGCATTTTTGCGAAATTTCGCAACTTTAGCGGTCCATATCTCGAAAACTACGTGGCAGAATTTTACCGGAGTTGTTTTATTGGATTCTACGCAAAAAGTTGGTGAAGCAATGTGTTGAGAAAAGTGCCGAATTGTCCAGCGTTCCTGATATACCCCCTTAAAATATGACCTTCCGATGTGTAGTAACCGAATTGTAATGGGCTCGCTCAGGCGGCGCTTAGACTCGCCCAGTTTATAAAAGTCAAAGGACAGTCCACCCAGTTAGGAGCCCACTGGATTTAGTATGTTTGATGTATAATCTAGTTATGAATATAAGTATTTAAATTTAGATGTACTTTACATTAATACTGAAATAAAGGCTTGGAACAGCATATGATCTTTACGATCTTTGAAGATTCTTGAGGTTAGAAGCACTGAATAGACATAGAAATAATATAATATTAGTGTATTTGTCATTGGAGAATGATTGAAGTACTGAATTTATCATTGAAGTTGAAGATAATCATATGTATTAATGATGTTGATGTTCTTGGGATAGGGTAGTTGTATACATATATTTGAGTTTTGAAGGCCCTTTTCCCATCTGCCCCATTCTGGGATCAGATGTAAAAGGGCAAGCTATCCTTAATAGAAAATATCATAATTCTTGATGATGATGAAGTTCTAGAGATATCATATCTATGATATTTCATCATACTTGTTATGTCTAACACCTCTGTTAAACATTTGGACTAGTAACTACAATATATTTAGGCATTTGAAGCAGTTATTTCTGAATTTCATTTGAATTGTAAGAAAAATAGAACATTTTGTAAGATTAAAAATTTATTACTCGGCCTGAACATGTCCGATTGCAACATTTGACACACCATTCGAAAGACATTTTCCTAGCGCAGGTAACTAAAAAAACAGAATTTAAATATCTTTAAAATTGATGGAGTAATATTTTTTTAAAGTTTAAAGAATCGTAAAATATATATATATATAATTTGATCTTCATCTAATATCTCAAGAAGTTCTTGGGATATCAACTTGAAAATTGGTGGACACCTTAAACATTAAAGGCGATTAAGGAATATATTAATTTAAAATCAATTGACTTGTAACTTTTAGCAAGAAATGGCTTTATTGTATCAAAATTGGTTAAAATGGCTATTTCCACAAATATGCAAAAATCCCAAAAATTCGTGCGGCCGTAGTAATTGTCCGATTGAGGCATGCTATACACCATTCGATAGATCTTTTTATGCTACATCTTTTATAAGCGAGAGGCATACCCGTATCTTAAAAATTGAATGGGCCAGGTTGAAAAAACCTGAAAAATTGGCGTTTTTTGGTCGAGTAGGCCTACTTTGAGAGGCTATAGCTCCGTCAGTTTTTATCAGATTTTAAAATTTTTTACATCATTCTCTTTGTAATGAATAGATCTCTATGAATATATTAACGTTTTCTGCACTTTCGAAAAAAAATTGGGGGTTCGTAAGCAAAATATGCATTTTTGCGAAATTTCGCAACTTTAGCGGTCCATATCTCGAAAACTACGTGGCAGAATTTTACCGGAGTTGTTTTATTGGATTCTACGCAAAAAGTTGGTGAAGCAATGTGTTGAGAAAAGTGCCGAATTGTCCAGCGTTCCTGATATACCCCCTTAAATTTCGAGATTCCGATGTGTAGTAACCGAATTGTAATGGGCTCGCTCAGGCGGCGCATCGCTCGCCTAGTTTATAAAAGTCAAAGGACAGTCCACCCAGTACAATGAGCCCGCAGTTTTTGTAGTATTTGATGTGTTATGTTGTAGTAAGATGTACAGTAGTAAATTGCAGTGTGTAGGGATATGGTAAACATAAAATGATATAGTAGAAAGTAATACAGATACAAACATGTAAAGACAGTTTAAAATAAAACTCATTGCTTCAATTATAGTATGTAATAAAATTTAAAATAACAAACAATAAGACATACCAATGTTACAATGCTGTATTTGAGATGAATTTGTTGACCTTTAAATGATTGAGCTGCTATTGTACCATGAGAGAGGCGCTACCAATAAACCTAAATTAGAAAAGTATGAAAAACCTTAAAATTACCATTGCAACATATTTATAAGTTTGGGGAGAATTAGCCACAACAATAGTTGTGTTTCCACAGTCACGACGAGGACGTTTCTCCCTATGACTGCACCTAAATAACAATATTATATAATTAAAAGATATACCATTGGTTTCAGCCGAAGAGTAAAGATGTTGAATGCAGAAAAGCCAACTGCCGTCTTGTGAAAAACTGCCACATCTTTAATTTCCCAGAGAACTAATCAATGACTAGTAATAATTAATTGTAATAAAATGCATACCTCAACTGTTGGGTAGAACCTAAAAAGTTAATATATGCATGTAAATATATATATATATACATTTACAATAAGAAATGTAAGTTCTGCTTGTCTTTTTCGAACTGGAAAGGACATCTTTGCAGGTGATGATAGAAGTAGACGTCTCACGGAGGGTCCACAGCAATGTTTTGATTCGATCTTTTGTTTTTTTTTGGTTTTTTGTTTTTTTGAAGATACATGCAGATTTATTGACCAGCTTTTTCTTTGATTTTTTGATTTTTATGTACAAATAAAATAAATATGCAAAACAATAAATGATAAAAAACACTAACAAAAGACGCCCACAGCAGTACAATTCCCTAAAGTCCTGGCCAGTCTCTCAGAAGAAACTCAACTCAACTCAACAAGGAAATTACTAAAACCAAATAGAAAACAAACAACAATAATAACGACATGATGTGTAGTTGCAGCAATGTTTGAAGAATTTAACACAATATTTTATCGCAGACATGTTTGAAGAACTCCAACAATATACCAATGAAACAAAATTGCTTAATGAAGAATCGGAAACAAAAATGAAGATCGTAACACACAACATATCAAAAGGGTGAAACTGATTAACAATGAATAACTTATCACAACATATAAAAGAAATTAAAACAAATCGACACATAAAACTCAGAAGGAATGAAAATTGAATAAAACGTAAGTTGAACATGTAAATTATATACCACACCTTAACTTCATACATTGGAAAAACCTCATGGGAGCAAAGTGCTAAAAATAGTAGTAAGTATTTACAGTGAAACAGAGCCGCACTGGCGGGCGATTGTTTACAGCATGCAAATACAAACAGTACTTTAGAATAATTTTTNTCTTGATGATGATGAAGTTCTAGAGATATCACATCTATGATAGTTTGACATAATTGTTATGTCTAACACCTCTGTTACACATTTGGAGTAGTAACTACAATATATTTAGAATTATTTCTGAATTTCATTTGAATTGTAAGAAAAATAGAACATTTTGTAAGATTAAAAATTTATTACTCGGCCTGAACATGTCCGATTTCAACATTTGACATATCAAACGAAAGCCATTTTGCTAATGCAGCTTACTAAAAAAACAGAATTCAAATATCTTTAAAATTGATGGAGTAATAATTTTTTAAAGTTTAAAGAATCGTAAATTATATATATATATAATTTGATCTTCATCTAATATCTCAAGAAGTTCTTAGGATATGAACTTGAAAATTGGTGGACACCTTAAACTTTAAGGGCGATTCAAGAATATATTCATTTTAAATAGATTGACTTGTAACTTTTTGCAATAAATGCCTTTATTGTATTAAAATTGGTTAAAATGGCTATTTCCTTAAATATGCGAAAATCCCAAAAATTCGTGCGGCCGCAATAATTGTCCGATTTGGGCATGCTATACACCATTCGATAGATCTTTTTATGCTGCATCTTTTATAAGCGAGAGGCATACCCGTATCTATAAAATTGAATGGGCCAGGTTGAAAAAACCTGAAAAATTGGCATTTTTTGGTCGAGTAGGCCTACTTTGAGAGGCTATAGCTCCGTCAGTTTTTATCAGATTTTAAAATTTTTTACATCATTCTCTTTGTAATGAATAGTACTCTATGAATATATTAACGTTTGTTGCACTTTCGTAAAAAAATTAGGGGTTCGTAAGAAAAATATGCATTTTTGCGAAATTTCGCAACTTTAGCGGTCCATNCATTTTTTGGTCGAGTAGGCCTACTTTGAGAGGCTATAGCTCCGTCAGTTTTTATCAGATTTTAAAATTTTTTACATCATTCTCTTTGTAATGAATGGAACTATATGAATAAATCAAAGTTTGTTGCACTTTCGAAAAAAAATTGGGGGTTCGTAAGCAAAATATGCATTTTTGCGAAATTTCGCAACTTTAGCGGTCCATATCTCAAAAACTACGTTTACAATTTTTTTCGGAGTTGTTTTATTGGATTCTACGTAAAAAGTTGGTGAAGCAATGAGCTAAAAGCTAAGCGAAGTTTCGTTTAGTACTTGAGATAGGGGTCTGTGTGCAACAAATCGTTAATTAGTTTCAGTAAGACCTGTTTCAAAAGAAATTATTTGATGAGTGAGAGAAGCATATATTCTTATTATCACGAAGCGGAATTAATACCCCATGGTCTGGGTGTATTTAACATTACGTAATGCATCACATGACCATCTTAACCTGGCGCACACTCAATCATGAGTAATATTCTGATAACACCCATTGCGCAGTATTGTGGTTAAAGTTGTGCAGAAGAGTGTAGGCACATTGTTTGTCTACAGAACAACATAAAACTTGTGAGTATAGTTCTATATTTTATGTGAATATTAATATGTAGAACAATACTTTGTTTAATATAGAACATTTTTCAGTAAGCTTCCTATTTATCCATTGCACGTGCAAAAAATAACACAAACATAGCGTAAAAAACCTACACCATTATATATATAT
>CABFPE010001600.1:0-27519 GCA_900660155.1 Hofstenia miamia
GCCAGCGTGTTCACCAGACCTCACAGCTTGTGACTTTTACCTATGGGGATACGTTAAATCATTAGTGTACAGAACTCCGCCAGCGTGTTCACCAGACCTCACAGCTTGTGACTTTTACCTATGGGGATACGTTAAATCATTAGTGTACAGAACTCCGCCGCTGAATCTCCAAGATCTCCGTCAGCGCATCATCGATACTATGGGACAAATACCTCCGGATACTATTAGAAACGCAATGGCTGAAATGCTTGTCCGAGCCGAGAAGTGCATCGCCAGGAATGGATGGCACATCGAGGGACGCTCTTAAGGACGATAATGAACTATCTGTTTTGTAAAATGACAAACTGTCTCGTTTTATGTCTCATTAAGTTTATTTTGTTTTATCTCCAGGATTAAAGGGAATTCTGTCTCGGATTTTGTAGTTCGTTGAAACTTGTGAATGAATTTGAAGTAAACTTATCAACCTTCATAATTATATCCAAATTCCTGCATAATTATCTACTTAAGGGCCTTAATTAAACCAATTAAAATGGAGGAACCATTTTCTGGGACACACTGTATGCTTCTTCACCCAGTTCGTTCTTATTCCCTTACCCCTAGTACTTCTGCTTCTAAAGTTTCCTCAACACTTAGCAACCCTTTTCCTCCCTTATGCCTTGCCATGTACAGCCTATCTACATCTCCATTTAGGTTGAATGCTCTCTCTGCTGCTAGTATCTTCCTTGTCTCCCTGTCAAACTCCCTCAGTTCATTCTTGTTCCACCTAACTATGCCTGCTGAATATCTCAACACTGGTATCGCCCACGTATTAAATGCCTTTATGCTGTTTTGCCCATTCAATGTTGACTTCTGTAGTACCTTTCTTACTCTCCTCTTGTATTCTTTCCTTAGCCTCATCTTCATTTCCTCGTGATCTGTTCTATCTTTCTCTATCACACCTAAGTACTTGTACCCCTCTTTGACTTCCTCAATCTTATCCTTATCTTCTTGTTGCCTTTTCTTCTTCATTTCCATGCCTACATTCTTCAGCACCTCACATGCCCCTGCATACACTAAGCTATTTACTTCTGTGACACTCCTAGCATCTATCCTCTCCAACACTTTATTGACCTTTGCTGTCTCTACTGATAGCTTGCTTTTCTTAACTCTTCTTGGAACTGGCAACCTAGTTCTCTCACCTATTTCTTCCTTCATCTTTTCCTTGATTGTTGCTTCAGTTTCTGCGTCCACTGGTTCTGCTTCTTCCGCCAATTGTGCCTCAACGTCTATCACTTCATCTTCCCTCTGCTTAGCCTGTTCAACTCTCTTTTTCCCTTTACTCTCATCCAACTGTAACTTTCGCACTTGTCCTGCAAGCCTCTGCTCTGTAACTTCTAATCCTGTTTCTGCCTTCCTCCATTCTTCCAACATTCTCTTCCTGTAACCCCTCTCATCTGGCCTGCTTCTTCTGTAACACTCCAATGCTGTCCTGTTCTGCTCATCTGTCCATTTGTGCCGTTGTCCATTGGTCTGTGTGGATCCTATACTGCCACTTCTCGAGTCCACACTCCCGATTGTGGAGTCCACCTGACCGGAGATTCTTCGCACCCTCTGACCATTTAAGGCCTGCCGGGGACTGAGGGCCTTTTCTTTCGGTTTCACTTTCATTGAAGGTAGGGTCGGGGGGCGTTATTATTATTATTATTATTATTATTAATATTATCCTTTTACCCCTTGGCCACTAGGGCCCATTATTATTATTATTATTATTATTATTATTATTATTATTATTATTATTATTGCACCTGGTATTACTTATATTTATAGGCTATTTGTTTCAACTACTAAATCTTTTTTCTTCCTTAACATATAGAAAACTGTCCATGTTACTTTTATTTTGAAATCTGGTGCTAATTCCTGATTATTATTATTAAATATCGAGATATCAGTATCCTTCTTACATTATCCTTGAAATTTGAACGTATAATATTTAAATACCTGTATCCTTCACTCCTTCCTAAACTTTCAGATGCTCAACATGATTTTCGAAAATATCGATCCATTGACACTCAGCTCCATTGCTATCTTAATAACGCTCATCATTTCTTTGACATTGAAGAATCTTATTTTGTCAAGCATTTGATTCGGTTTCTCACAAAATTTATTACAAAAATTCTGCTGTTATGTGTTAGACATAAAATTAATCTTGCTTATGACATTTTCCTTATCAAACAGATTGATGACTTTTCTGACGTAAGCATTTTCTAGCGGTGTTTATCATATTGCGAATCTGACTTCTGACATAACCAGATTAATGTCCTGGTGCAATTTTTAAGCTGTTGATTATTTGGTTGGCCTAATAGAACATAAATAGAGTATGATAATTGAAGAAAGTTGTTGTAATAACTGTTAGGCAGTAAATCTTTTAGAACTATAGGACCATAATATAGAAGAAAGTTTCTATATTCAGATGCTTTATAGTATTTAGAAATAGGGCGTGGAAGACGTTTTACGATATCAGGGGGACAAATTCCATTTAATTCTAGATTGAAACGTTCTTTTTCGATTGGATGATAGACGATATGAGCCACTTCCGAACCATATGTCTAATAACAGCGTTCGCATTACACCTAGTAATACACAGTGTTGATAATCAATAGGAAAGACATTAATACCGTCAAAAAATGGACTCCATGTAAAGGTGATGACCTCTTAATTCCTTTTATGCACGTAGAACTCTTCAAAGCTTGCTTAGCAATATTAACACTCTCATTATGTCTTCTTCTTGAATATACATTCATTGACGAATATGCCAAAATACTGCTCTTGCCCTTGCTTACAGATTTCCCTGGAATATAGCATTGTCCACATCCATAAAAGCCATTAAATTGGATCATTCCCTGTGCCGGAGCTCTTGCAATAGCATCAACAGGGCAAAAGTATAAAACAATCTTTGATTTAAATATTCGTTTGTCAACTGGATGCATCCAGCTTAAGGAACTTTTGCTTAATTCGATCAATTCTTTACGCAACGGATGTAATAAAGTATATAAAGAGGGTTTTTTCTTTCCAAAATATATACTGGTAACTCCAACATGATTGAATCTTCTAATTGGATGCAATTCATTTACAACAAATTGAGCTAGCCAGACAGAAAATTCCGTTGATCGAAAAATTGGTAAGCCATCAAAATTCACATTTATTGTAATCTGGGGAAAGTTACATGTATTACTAAGGAGTTTATATCGAGCAGATGCATAAACATCACTGTATTTTTCTTCATTTGATCTACATTGTAACAAATCATTAACAAACTTTTCATTTTGAAGCCATTTCAAAAGTGTAGTTTTTAATGGAAAATATGCAAAGGAATCTATTTTAGGATTCATTGAACAGTTTCTACACGATTAATCATTACATAAAGCCATGCAAGTAGTACAAAATGATATACTTTCATGATTTATGGTGGTAGATTTGACTAAATTAGTGAACGATGGTAGATTGTTGTTAGGAATGCATAATTTAAAAAATTCCTAAATATCTGATTGACATTTAACTGACAATTTGAGTCTCATCGATAAATAACGTTTTAAAGAAAGTGATGGAAAGTGATGAATTTTCAGAAATACATGTAGAGTCATTATCAACATCTATATTGCTTTCAACACAGGTATTACTTTCATGTGTAGTGCAATCACTAAAATTTTGAATTTCGTCACTAATTGAAAATACACTTTGTTCTGATTCACTAGAAGAGTTATTGTCTTCGGATTCAGTAGAAACACTCAGTTCAGATTCTCCTAATTCAGTATTTCTTAAATCGTGTTGGAACGATCCTTCTGAAGATGAAGATGAAATCGCAATACTTTTCCGCATCTTTCTTGTAGATGCTGGTACATAAAAACGACCAGAGCTTTTACATTGAATATATTTCCGTTTACGGTAACTTTTCATCTATTTAATGCCTACGTTGTAACAAATCATTAGCAAACTTCTCATTTTCAAGCCATTTCAAAAGTGTAGTTTTTAATGGAAAATATGCAAAGGAATCTATTTTAGGATTCATTGAACAGTTTCTACACGATTAATCATTACATAAAGCCATGCAAGTAGTACAAAATGATATACTTTCATGATTTATGGTGGTAGATTTGACTAAATTAGTGAACGATGGTAGATTGTTGTTAGGAATGCATAATTTAAAAAATTCGTAAATATCTGATTGACATTTAACTGACAATTTGAGTCTCATCGATAAAGCTAGAAATAACGTTTTAAACAAAGTGATGGAAAGTGATGAATTTTCAGAAATACATGTAGAGTCATTATCAACATCTATATTGCTTTCAACACAGGTATTACTTTCATGTGTAGTGCAATCACTAAAATTTTGAATTTCGTCACTAATTGAAAATACACTTTGTTGTGATTCACTAGAAGAGTTATTGTCTTCGGATTCAGTAGAAACACTCAGTTCAGATTCTCCTAATTCAGTATTTCTTAAATCGTGTTGGAACGATCCTTCTGAAGATGAAGATGAAATCGCAATATTTTTCCACATCTTTCTTGTAGATGCTGGTACATAAACACGACCAGAGCTTTTACATTGAATATATTTCCGTTTACGGTAACTTTTCATCTATTTAATGGGAGCAAACCAAATATTAATGCGTCCTATCAACAACAATTATACACAAATTTAATAAATAAAATTAAGTTAAATATTTTTATAACTTAAATAATTAAATTAATATAAATCATCTTTGTATCCTAATAATAATAATAACAAACAATATTTTTTATAAAATGTCTATAAAATAATTTACAACATACATCAGTTGAGATTATTTCTCAAAATAGCATTAGGCATAAAGAAGGCGATGTCATGAGTATGTATTAGTTTAAATTAAGACTTTGAATCTTTATATTGTTAAATTCCGCTCATAACTCCTAGTTGATTTGAAAAAAATTTCTTTTCAAGTCAATGCTGTATTGGAGTTTTGTATTTATTTTAAACATTTTAGGATCAATATGATACAGTATTGAAATGTAGCCCTAATCTTGTTTTTGTTACGTTTGGAGGAGAGTGCGTCAATATTATTTTAAGATGTTCTATGGATTTGGAATAGATGTATACGTGACTATTAGAAATGAGTATAGTAAGATTACATGCCGTATGCTTAGGATTTACATATTTATCATAGTTTTATCCTTTGCTAAAAATTTTACGATATATTTATTCAAGGAATTATGCAACATTACTTTTAGCTAGCTGTTCCGAATTTGATATTCACAGGCTTCGTAGTCTTGTTTCTCAAACTGTTGAGGCTTATGTCGTTGTTTCTGGGACCAAGAGGCAATGGGTGGCGTGCACTGTCTATGGCGCTGGAAATATACACATAATGCGTCAACTCCGCAATTCAACAGCTGAAAACCTTGCAGCAATGAGTGCTGATGATCATCCGCTAACCGATTACAACTGTGATGCCACGCAAATCATTCCTCATTGGCGCCACAAAAGTTGCTGATGCTGTCGCTCAACATCCACGGCCATCACCCCCATTGAAGCGTGTTGAAAATGTTGGTGTAAGTAATGGGCGTTTATATATTTAAATGTCGACCTGTTAATTTAAGTTATACATTGTTTTCTCTTAATTTATAATTCAAGTTTATGGTTTGTTAGTTTGAACTTAGATTTCAGCAGAAATAGTCTACGTATTTTTTGTATGCTAACAATATTTGTTACTCGCTTAAATTTGAGGAAAATCTAAGTGCGTATATGACATTAGAATTAAGGTTCTTTATTATTTTGCACGATTATTGTTTTAATGCAAGGCTTTATGGTTTTATAATTTAGCCATCATCAAGTACTGCAAAGAGAGCCTTAACAGAATTTGAAAATTCGACTTCCTCTGAACTCTTAGCTGAAGAGGATACTTCCACAACCAAACTAAGTAAAAGAGCGAAAATTCGTGAATTAGAGAACGAAGTGGAGCAGCTGACCAAACAATGTGGTTATTGGAAATCGAAATACGAAAAACTCAACACGCACCTGTGTGCTAACAGATACGGTTCCTGGGATCTATTGTCTTGCTGTCAAAAAAGCTCAGTGGTTTTCGCAATATAAACATGATTTCAGTTTTAGTGGGAAGCGTCTGGCACGAAAAATTTGTGCACACATTTTTACCTTGGAAGCTCTTAGTCAATGTTCCCAGTCTGGAAGAAAAACTGCCGCCTCTGATGTTCGTCCCCCGCTCTATGCTAAAAGCATTGAGGCCATTAATAATTTTATCTTTGAAAATAGTGTGCATTCAAAAAAAACAACTCCGGCGGAAGTTCGCTTGGGAATCAATACTTATCTGTGTGATGTGAGGGCATCTGCAAAACTTTCATAATTTGTATTTGTACTTGTTTTTTTAGATTTGTTTCAATTTTTACGTAGTTTTAATTGAAGTTTTTATGTTTCGATAATTTTCCTATTGAAATATTGTTACTTCTGATATTTAGTTAAAATCGTTATATCATTATTATTTTAATCTAGGTGAAATTTTTAATTGAAGTGTTTATTTAATGTACTAACTTCTGAGAATTAATTAAAATCGCTATTCGCTATATATTATTCAATGAAATTTAAACTGATAGGAAATGTCTTTAGATTTGCCAACCATTAACAATATAAATGGTATTGAAAATATCATTTCATGTAATTTACAAGGGTTGTGCTAGTATGATTAATATTTTAAAAATGAAACTTTATTTTATCTTAGATGTAAACATAAAGCATATGATTAAGTATGAAACAATATGAATTTTATATGTTGCATATAAGAAAAAGGTATGAAGACCATATATGAAAAGCATATGATAAATATATGTTTGTTCATACAAAATGTATGTCATAAACAATACTTTCCATGGTAAATCCCATATGTTTCTCATACTAAATCATATTATTCTTATATGATTCATATGAGGTATTCATACATTTTCATATATTAATCATATATGTTGTACTTGTACGGGGTTGCCTTACTGGAACTTCTTTTTTACTTCAGGTGAAAGAGTTATATAAAAAAATAGGAAGCATGAATATTTCAATAAATGGTGTTTGGAAATTAAGCTCTATATATCACCTGAAGTACTCTGGCAAGTTTGGAAAAACTGAAGGAATTGCACTTGGCTTCAGTCGGCGTTTAATTAAGTTTGATTTTCGTTGTCGCTTACTGTTGAGATTGTGATAAAATCGAATGCTTTAAAGTGCAAGGAGCAAACAGAAGTAAATTTGGATATTTCCCAATCTTTTCTTGAAATTCGTGATTTCCATGCTAAAGCAATTGAAGCATCATTTGGAAATCTATGCAAGGTAGGTTTACTTTCCTCTGTCCGACATGTTTTAATTGAAGCATATCCAGTGCGACATTTCGGAACACAACATTTAAAAGGCATAGCATTAACGGAGTGAAGAATTGCTAGCGCACGCAATGGCCTAATCTGGGCAACAGCTGTTACTAGAAACCACAAGTTCGCATCCAGGTTATAACAAATGTAAACATCGCAGAGATCCATGCATGTTCACAGGCATAGTCAACTACGTTGAAAGGAATTAGTTCAGTATATTTCGTAATCGTTCATGTATTGCTATAATATTGCGCTTCTGGCAGGAATTATGACTTAATACCCTAACATAACAAAATTAAAATAAAACGAGTTTTTATAAAATAATATCACAGCATAACAGCAGTCAAGCTTCATACACTAGAGAAGGAAAGCCAAGCAATGTAATCGATTATGGCGGATGTCAACAGAAACTCGCAAAATCAATAATTATGATCAGTGGAATGCCCTTCCTCGTCAAGTGTTCAACATTGATTTTGATTACGTAAATCAATTTTATTTTATAACAAAGTAAAAAATATAAAAAATTGTGGTGGTGAGATGTACTTTCAGGGTGTATTTTTCAAAAGACATTTATTTAATAAAAGCTAAGATTTAAAACGGTGAGTTAATTCCTGTTCTGAATCATACAAGAACGTTCTGACCAAATGAAAAGCTGAGACAATATCAATGAATAGGTACTTAAAAAGCTGAATCAAAATATGTCAAATTGCAACGATGTTTATATCTGGAACTCATAAAAATCATCGAATTCCCTGCCCACCCCATGACCCATCACAAAGCACTAGTGAAATGTCCCCATCAAACCAAAACAAGGCATTTGATTTTGCTGTATGTGAAGCAATTTAAATAACAGTCAGTTAAAAACCTGACTTTCGAAAAATCTCTTAGTTCTAAAACAAATATGAAAACAGAAAACATACCGTTTGTTGATCCATAAATTGCTTTTGACTAGAGTCTGAAATTTCTTTGAGAAGACTAGAAATGGTGCTAATCTTTTCTGAGTAGAGAGGCACTTCAGTTAATTTGGAGGTGACATTGGAAGAAATAGTTTGTCGGTGCGTTTCAGCATTGCTAATGTCTTCTTCAAGGGATTGGGAAAATTGATTAGCGAAAAGTGTGTAATCCCTCAACATTTTTCCTGCTTTGTCAAACTAAAAAAGAGTGAATAAAATCATAGATGTGACGAAATCAAACCTCCAATTTTCTATTTTTCAAAGCCGTGAAAGAATTATTGACCAAAACCGAACATTCTTCATAAAGCTTTGTTGCATTGCTATGGAAACTTTCAATATCACTAACAATTGATTTCAAGGAACTGACAACTTCTTGCAACTTATTGGACAAAAATGATTTTAAGGACTTCAATTTTAACTGCACATTGTCCTAAAAATACAATTCAATGCTTTTATTACCATTTTGGAACAGTTCACATTTACCGGTACAAAGTTCAGATTATTAACTTCTGGAAAAGACAGACTAGTATTATCAAAATAAATTCTCATTAAGAACTAGATTGAAATGAGAAGTTTTAGCAAAGCGAAAATTTTTTTAGAAAGAATTTATGTAAAAGCAATGCAGAAATAAATTTCCACAACTAATTAAAACAAAGTTCAAGTCTTAAAGGGGCCTTAATTATATTTGCAGTTAGTTGCTCAGTCGTCATATTACCAGTGTCATGAAGCGTTGGTAACAATAAGATGTCTTGTGAAATAGAAAGAAAAGTAATCAGGATGTAAAACAAAACATCTATGTGGAATTACAAACAAACGCAATTCATTCCTGGAAGTTCAAACTGCTCAATAAGTTTTATAGATATAGTTCTAACAAAAAATAAAGCATTAGTGTATAACAATTTAAAAGCAACTCGAAACCTTATAGGATGCGATTGAAGACTCCAGATCATTGTTATTTAGGCTTAATACAATTGAAACTTCAGATGTTAATGCTGCAAACAAAGAATCAACAGTTTCTATGAGGGAACCACTTAGGCCCCTAACTTGATTAGCTAAATCATTAAACTTGCTGTAGTGAGATTGGGCATGCTCATCTAAAATAGAGAATCTAAATCATTCTAAGAAATTGGGAATATTGAAAAGCAAAACTTACGCAACAATGTGTTATTAACTAAGCCTCTACATGAATGAAATACTACATATCTGTTGATATTACAACTAATCAATTTAGCATTTTTTTAAAGTTGGTTAAATAAAGATCAATAAAAAGAAATAGTGACTAAAATACATTAAATATACTGTTCTATCTCCACTTACTAATTATTGCTGAAATTTCATTTGCAAAATTTTGATTGTTGACAATTAGATCTGCAGTTGAAGCTTTGACTGTATTCGAATCTACATCGTACTTCTTAACAAAAGCATTCTTCACATCTTCATTGTGAGTACTCACAGAGTTCATTCTCTCAATTTTCGAATGAAGCTGTGCGTTGTCTTCGCTAATTTCAGTGACTGTTTCAATTAACTAAATTACATGGGTTTATAAAATAAAGTATATTTTTAAGTAAAAATGCCTTCTGAGCTTCAAGGGTTAGGGATTCTTCAGTCTTTTTCTGTTCTTGAATTATGAAGATATGTTGATTGAGACTTTCAGTTGTGAACTGTAATTCTTCTTCTAATTTAAATTAACAATTCAAAGGTATCCATTTATTCACAAAATGTAAAAAGGAAGAAAATCACTAAGTAGTTGAGCTTATGATCAGATAGACAAGTGGGGAGATTCCACTAGGTATGGATATCGGGAAAAAAACCTTGGTAGTCCTCACGTATATGATACAATAATAAAAATATAAGTGTTACATACTTCTTAACAGATAGAAAGAAATTTCAATGCGCCTACACATTAGATGCTTTACTAAGCATTCATCGAATTGATTTCAAATTAAAGTTCACATTCCCTTACAATTTCGACCAAGCCTATAAAGAGACGATTTCCCATTCAGTGACAGTTTCAGATTTGAGATATCTTTATTATTTAGTGAGTTATAATTGTCTAAATTTTTTTTAAGGATTAGTGTCAATAACACATATTAAAGCTTTTGTGTTATGGGCAACGACGAAAAAGAAAATTTCAAAAATTGAAGTTGAGCACCAAATAAAATTTTTAATTACCTGTTTTTTCTAACGATGACTTTGTTAGCTGCAATTCTTGTTGCTGTTTGTCAAAATTCGACTGAAGTTCTTCATGAGATACAGTAAGTTTCTTCAATTCGTCTTCACGATCTTTAAGTTTTTCTTCGGTTTCACCGATGTTTGCATCTTGTTGATTGATACGTTGCTGCATATAGCTAAAATGGTAATTAACTTTACACTTATACCAAACAATAAATCTAGACCAAAAGCTGTAGATGCTAATATACATGAATATATCGCCCTTATTTAAAATGCCAAATTTTTGGTTGATTTCTATATCATAACCTAGAAATTACATGATGAATAAGAAGAAATAAATTTCGCCTACAGTATACATTTTTAGTGAGAGTCCCCAAATATAATTTCTAGAATATGCATACATTTCAAAATGATTTATAAAATGTTTTGAACAAAAATGTACTATTAAAAAGCGCATAGTTAAGAAAACACAACCAATTAAATTATGTCTCTCTCTCCTTGGTTGAAAACTTATTGCAAGCATGTTCATTATTCTACATTACATTACTTTAATCGGCACGATAAATAAACTACGGCGCACTAGATAAAAAATCACAAGTACACCTCTAAGGATTTCAAGAAAGAAAATTTTACAGTAGACCATTTACTGGATTCTAAAACTGGAAAGCATCCATGAGTGCATTCGCAAAAAGATAGTGGAGAATAAATTTTTATACATTCCTGATAATAGGAAGCATATGCCATTACTTTACTGCGGCAAGGGCAAATTACCGAATGAGTAGAAAAGCCAACAGAACCATTTTGAAAGAGCATGGAATGCAATTCTATCTGCTAATGACCACTTCCTCAGTTTTACTAATAATGTAGGTAAATAAAAGTTATACACACTTTCCAGTTAACTAATCAAACAACAAATATACATGGATGATGTTTTATAATTATAAATGCTCTAGTGTGCGACCTGTGACTATGCACATGACGTGTCAGAATGGAACGTGAGCAATCTATATTTACAAAATAGTTGAGGTTAGTTGTTGCTGAAATAGATTGTAGACCGCTATATCTGAACATTGGGCATAGGAAGATTTGAAAATTTTCATTCAAAAGTAGTTGAGATTTTCACATACTTCAGGCACAGAATTATTTGAAGAAATATTATTACCATAATAGGGGAGCAAATTTACCAATGTATTTGTTCGTATCCAAGGATTTTCAAAATGGTTTATAACCTTAGAGAAAAATGCTTGCCATATGGTTACACAAGGATATGAAGGGTAAATAAACAAACTGAAATTGCACTAATAGCTGAAAATAGAAATTGCTAGTATTATCAGAATCGAAAACAGATCTTGAATATAAGTCATTATCATTACCAATTAGGCTGTTAGTATACATAATTATAAATAAAATAAATAGAGCTGGATAGAAAGATTTACATACTCATACGACTCTTTAGAGATAAACATGCCATTCTTATCTCTTTGAGCGATAAGATCTCGTTTTAAACGTTCAATTTCTTCGGTATATTCGCGTATAAGAGCCTTTTTAGCAAAACGTTGATTTATTTCAGGTTTATTTGTGATGTTCTTTGCACGAAACGCGTAGTCTAGAGTGCTCATTGTTTCCTAAAAAAAGATTAAACAGTCTAAAATTTCAAAAAATAAGTTAGAATTGTACCAATTTTAATAAAAAGGGAAGGGCCAATCCTTTTACAAGTCAGCCACTTTGGAAAAATTAAGTATATTGAAACGAATTCAATCTTTATATTGCTGCACAAACTGATAAATGTTTATTTAAATAAAATGACCAAAATTTAATGGTACAAAACAGGGTGAACGAAAAGTCCCGCACCAAGGAGATTAATTTCAACTTAACAGAAGAAGCCTATCTGCAAATTATCTTACTGCGATCAACTCCTTTCGTGATGCTTATCCTACGTGATTTATGCAAGATGGAGCTCCTCCTCACTACGGCAAACTTGTTCGTGAGTGGCTAGACCTAAATTTCGACAATTTGATTGGCCGTCGAGCAACCGTGTAATGGGCCAATCTATCTCCCGATCTTAATCTCCGAGATTGTTTCTTTTGGGGATTTACCGCCACCCTGTATTAATGAGTTTTCGGTGACTAAAACTTTTTTGTTTGCAAACGATTTAAAACTTACTTCAAGATAACTTTCGAATTTATCTTATGACTACGAAATTCTCTGCACATGGGTTCTACAAAACGTATGTCTTTCAACACTAGCAAGTCAAATCTGCTAGCAATTCCACCCACTGAAACACAAGTGCACGTGTACAACCGAAGACTCTTGGATGTATTTATTACCCATTTCCTATTATCTTCAATTATTGGACCTGATATTTTTCAATAAGCTTTTCAATGGATGTTATGATCTTGATCCGTTTCAGTTTTTATCGCTTTATATTCCACTACATATACAAAATATGCCATATTACTTTATTACTAACGGGTTTATAACAATTTTCCATACGTCACACATGTGGCCTCATTGTCCAGATCACAAGTTCGAGAAATGTCAATTTTTATAGAAAAAAGATACTTTTTATATTTTAGGACATTGAGATGGAAGTTCATGTAGATAAGTTATGATTTTAGACATTACTATAATATCAATGGATAATTGAGCGATTTTGCTAAAAAACGTAAAGGGATTTGTAAAAAAAGTAATTTGTTTATAAAACTACTGAAAGAACTCAAAACTGCATGCTAAATATACGTTTCATTGAATTCACGTAAAATTTTGATATACACCTAAGCGGTATGTGACAAACACCATGTTTCTAATGAAGAAATTTTTAAAATTAAAATTCTTAAACGAAAATCATTAATTCTTTTACAATAATGGTTAAATTCTTGAAAAAGGGATATTTTAAGTATGGTGCTCCAAAATTTTAGCAGGATTAAGTACCACCGTAATCATGAACACTGCAATTTTTGATAGATACAAGAAAATAAAAACTTGGTAACATCAATGAAATCAAAGTTGCCTATTGTATCAAACTCAAAGCACCAGCACTATCTTAAAAGTTGGAACGCTGAATTCAGATGATTTCTTTTTTAAGCAATCGCAAATCCCTAATATATAGATGACAAAAAAACAAAAACTTGTAATAAAACATTCTATTTGAAATAACCAGTGAGAGATGTAATAGAACGGACATCTACACCAATTTATGTGATTACATTTTTTGTAACAACTAAAATCCGGCAAAAATTTACAGCATTTGTCAACAGTAGAACTTCGTGTATATATTGGGACTTAGGCTATTAGCTGGAGTACATGGATAAAGTAGAGAACGCATCTCAGGAATGCTTTTATTGAAATCCTAGTTTTGTTCATTTCATTCGATTTAACCAAAAGTTAGATGTTGTTCTGATAATGATAAACGATTGGTCGTCAGTAATGGGATCACATTTTAAAATGTACAACAAACTATGCTGTACAGTATGCATGTAAAACAATAGAATTTGACTTCGTCAATAAAAAATTTTAAAGAGTAACTATGATAAATGAATTCAGCCGCAGAGCTAAACATTGACCCGAAACAAAAGGATCATATCTGATTTAGACGTTACTGCTTTTGTCAAACATTATATGTTATAGTTGTCTTCACCGAAATAAACAGCTCAAGTCAACCAAATTAATGCTTTTTAGCCGAGCTTTCTTGCGCTTCTCAGGCCGGGGAGAACTATAGATTATGATATTAAAATGAAACTTTGCACAAGCATTCTTCATGTCAACACTATTAAAGTAGAATGTTCAGAAATATCATACCAGCATTAGTTTTAATATCATCAAATTATAACATGTAGAGATTCTTCGATATAAATTAAATATTGGTTTCAACTATCGAAAATGTGGGGAATTTATTAGAATTCATTCCTTAATTTTTATGTGGATATGAACCATAAGAACGTCAAGGAAAGTCACCAAGTCTCACTAATTATTGAGAGTAGGAAATTTTCTCCATGTCGAATAAGATTAAAATTGCTGCTCCTCATCTGGTTTTTGAAATTCGGATAATTATCATACTGGGGTAACTAACTGCTTTTTTCATTTGGACACGTTCCACTGATGCAATTAATTTTCTAGAAAAAATTTTAAAATATTGTAAAAGCAACTGTCAATATTTGCAAAATATAAAATGTCAATACAAAACTACTGAAATGCAGAAAAAAAATACAGGTACTGGGGTTTTTAATTGAATCACCAGTGTATTTTTATTTTCCGTCAAAATTATCTAAAATTCAAAAGAGATTATCAAATGTTAAATATTCTAGAATAGATTAGCGATTGAATTCTATTTTCAATAATCTAAATATGATAATTCTTTTTTCACTCTTGTATATTACGATGATGTGTGCTAAATTAGCATCACAAACGAATATTTTAATAATTTAGGTACGATGTAATTAACATGGTTTTTAATTTCAACCGAATAAACGTAGTTACAAATGAAATAATTCTGAATAGAATGTTTATAAAAAAATCCTTTGTTTTACAAGTAATTAGCCCGCAAATATTCATGATTAACAAAAAACAAAGATATTGAAATGTATTCCCTCATAACAATAAATAGTATTTATCAAATTGTCAGTAATTCCAATTGAAGCAGAAACCCCATACACTGCTGTAGCTATTTAAAACCCTACTTTACTCATGACCATCTGCATTGCTGCGAAATAAAAAATTACAGAGTGCTAGATAAAGGGCATATGCACCTTCATGGAATACAATTACAATTCTTATCTATGACATTAATATTAAAAAATATGAAAAGTAATTTGAACTATAAAAATCACTAATTTCAATGGAACTGGAACATAAATTCCAGACCATTCACTAATTAATATCTATTCTCTATAATAGTATTGAAAGAAAATACCTCGACATTAGAGGAAGCAGGTGAAACAGTAGCTATTATAGTAGTTTTAGTTTTACCACCAAGAGAATCCTGCAAAATACGAGTTAGTTTACTTTCACGATATGGAATGTGAGGTTTCTTATCAACAAGAGCAGTAATGACTCTTCCCAGCGTTAGAAGGCTCTGATTTATGTTACCAGCTTCCCTTGCACGTTTTTCAACAGCTCCAGATCTTGCAATATTTTCACTTCCTAAAAGTTGAGAGTACTAAAAGATCTAAATATGTACAACATGTTATCCATTGTACATAACAGTTCAACCAAATTTCGATAACTACAACGAAACAACGCAAATAAATCTTTTCTTGCAATTTATGAAATGTTTCAATTAACATAATCATGGATTTCTCCTATATATCTGGATGAATTACTAAATTTCGGAAAACATTGAAATAAAAAATGCTCAATTCTGTTCTGCGATTGAATTACTGTTAATGAATTTTCAGATGTATATCAAAACTGTAATGTCTCGAGAGTCAAGCTCATCTGCCTTAAGAGCTATCGCAATACTTGCAAAATTGGTTGACATCTCCTAATGACATTGCTGGCTCAACGCACTTCGCAAATGATTACTTTGTTTTCCTATCAATTTATTTCCACTTTTCAAGACACAGTGAGCTAATTAAGGTCCGTCTAAAGGTATTTATGATAACGCCAATAACTGAAAAATATAGACATTGTTGTAATGAAAAATGGTAGCAACTCCATTTTATCAAAAGCTTTTCATGAAGTGCTTTTCGCAGTTTCTAAACATTTTACTGTTTTGTGAGTGACCATCGATAATCTTCAAATTAATATACATTTCTATTCCGAATTATGTATAACGTATGAGATTCAGTCTTCCGTATTCCATATCCTCTAATTTTTTCCGAATTTATACTTCTGCTTTATGATTATACTTATAATATTAAAAATATGATGTATAATTTTAAAGATTTTCAAATTAACAGATATGAATTTTTCAATCTGGAGAGTAGCAAAGTTTGATCACATTCGTACTGTATATCAGGCAGAGCTTTGCAGTCATATTAAGTTGATCTTCAAATTGAATTCGATTTCGCTAAACCCTGATAATCTTCAATGAATTTCTGTTCATCATGAAATTTTTGTAATTTTATGTTTAAAAAACATAGTGGTATTAAAGAAACTGCTTCTTTTCTTGAAGATATTAGTGAATGTTTTAAGATTGTGAATGTAGCTCGACATCCAAACCTGGTCATTTATTGGATATCTTTTCTGAAGTTGGTAACGCCCATTGAGTGGTGCCAACTATTACATTGGAATTTGACAGATTCTTGAGTGAAAAAAATTAAAATGGATTCTATATTAATTGATCTTTCTGATGATTAGATTAAATTTATTGAAATGATTATATTTGATGAAGCTCCTAAAACAATAGAGAAGACATAAATTGGTTAAATGAAAGTCTGCACACTATGACAATGGATGAGCATTTAGAAGTGAATTTATATACTCTTTATGTTGCTGGGTGGGCGCATGCAAAAAAATGAAAGGAAGCAATAAACACTCTTGCAAGAAGAGAATAGGTGTAAAATTATATTCAAGGATGCAATACAAAAATATCAAAAACTCTTCAATTTCGTTGAACTACAACCATTCCATTGGCTTTGCAACAAATGATGGAAAAATTATATTTAAATGAAGTTTTTACAATTCTCAAAACATCAAAATGTTTCTTAAAAACAGACGTGCAAAATAGCTTTCTTAAAATGACTTGTTACATCAAATGTTGCCCGTGATAAAGGTATTTTTTAACTCATTTTTGCTTATATTGCTAAAAAGCGCCAGAACATGATTACAGTAGGCTTTTGATAGGCTTCAAGAAAAACGTTTAAGCATATTAAATGCCAAGAATGTAGATCTTTAACATAAATAATGATGTGCCTAATTGTGTTAGATACTGGTTCGAAAATTTTGATGAAGATGAGCTGTATGAACCAAGTGATCGTAGCTATATCGTCACTGTATTAACTTCAAATTATTTTAAGCAAATTTCTTCTATGGATAATCTTTGTATTCAATTTTTTTGTCTGTTAATCATAGAGATCACTTGCTCTTTGCTGTGTATGAAGCTTGTTGATTAAAACAATTTAAATTTTGAAAATAAATTTTGCTAAAATGAATAGCATATATGGAACACTCTTACTAACAAGCTATTTAATGGCTTGCGTATTTTAGTGAGGCTGAGACTAATTATTCCAATGATTGTAAACGAAAATTTAGGAAAATTTCATTCCTAAAGTTATTTATTTTACTATTGTATTAATTGTTCAATGAATGCAAATTATTATTCAATAGCTAATTTATCGAAAAATTTTGTATTAAATTTCTAATTTACATTTATATTTAATATATAAGCTTAATTTGAATATCGACCCTTAGCGGACAATAAATAGTTATTCATCCAGGTATATAATAGAAATCCATGACATAATTGATAAATATTCAAACCGATGGGAAAATTTAACTCAAATAGGCGAAGAATTACCTGCCAAATCAACTAAATTTAGTTTCCCGATTTTAACAAACTCTTCACCATCTGAGGACACATCTTTGCTATGAATAGTTATTGTAAAAACGGAATGAGACCGACTAGAGTGAGCGTTCATTAGTGTTTCGGCAGTTCGTCGCCGGGAAGCGCCTCTTTCTAATATTTGGAACACTTCATGCTTAGAGTGAACTTGCACTTCTTCTACACCACTAATAACAACTGCAGACTAAAATTAAAGAGTAAATGTAGAAAGCAAATTAGCCAATACCTTTTTAGAAGGATCCTCATAAATGCGTAGTTTTTGATTATGAGATAAATCATCAGAACCTAACAGATCAAACAATTCTTCGTTGTACAGTTCAATGAACGACAAACGAAGAGAAAACTCTTGGCCATCTAATCTCTCAAACAACTGATGCAACGCACGTGGAATGATGCCGGACATAGGATCTCTATCCCACGAATAATTTCCACTATTAGACTTTTCACCTTCCATTGTAAATGTTTTCCCTGTGCCCGTTTGGCCATAACTAAAATTGGTTCTCTTATATAATATTTTAAAAGGAATGAAAATTAAAAAAACAAAACAATAACCATTTTTGAGCAAATAAAATTGCTGTCACAGCGTTCAAAATAAAGTAAAACGAAAATTTTGATCAAAAAATATCCACATGAACTTTGTATATGAAAGAAGAAAAATACGCAAAAGGGTGGGTTTAATTGGAAATTTGAAATATCTCTTTATTATCATAAGTCTATTGAAATATTGAAAGCCCTAGAATTTATTGCAATTTATTTCTGAATTCCAAAGCAATGGAGCGATTTCCTGATCACCATTAAACGTAAATTAGAACTCATAAAAATCACAGTAAAACCAATCATTTGGACATGAGTAAAAATAGTGCTAAATAATGATTTGCCAATATTCACTGCCTTCACAATATCTACAAAAATGGATCTTGGAAAACAACTCGTGTTTTTCCATGAATTGTATCGTATATTAAAGTGGTGACAAAATGTCGGGTCTGCTACAATATTTGTAGATACTGCAAATCAAAAATGGTTTCCGACTCGAGAACCACAAAAATGTTTGATATAATACAAATGTTGTTTCTTATATATAGCAAATGTTCTAAGCAGATCTACCGATTTCAACATTGTTTTAACTCTATCCACATAGGCGGAGGGGGGTAAATTAACCCCCATGTGAATTCTTACTAATAACATTTTTATATCAAATTTGAAGGGTTGGCTGAACTATTGACCACATTAAATTTACTTTTGTGAAAGCATTTTGTCAAGGAATTATGACTTTTATCAATTGACATTTATGATTGACATTTATTTTAATATAGAAATAAAAAAATTGCTCTGGCTCCAAAAAATGCTGACATCATCATTAATTATTACAAATTAATAAACCTTAAGTTATTACTAGACCTTATTCTTTGTGTTTTGAAAACAAAAAATGAAATTTGCCAAAAATAATAAACATTTTGACATAAGACATCCCTTAGCATTTCTACCAAATATTTTGCAAAAAATGATGGAATCGACAAAAATGTCTGGATAAAAATATTTTTCTCGGAATTTTTTCAAACTTTTTATCCCATTGCACCGTTGGGCCAAACTTTTAACAAAAACATAACTATATCAAAAATAAACCTACAAAAAAATCGGAATTTTAATCAAATAAAAAATAATTGATTTTCATTAATTCGAAATTTCAACGATGTTTTTGTTATTCTAAGAAAACTAAAAACTTTCAGCAGACATCATTGCGAAGTAAGAGATGAATAAATGGCGCCCGAGGAACCATTTAGTTGATAAATTTGGAAAATATGAATAGACGCGGATATTATGATGAATTTCGACATACGTGAGAAGCTGCGAAATTCATCTTAAAACGTAGGAAACTTTCATTTGTTTAACACCTGAGGAAATCTAACAATGATTTTTGAAAAAATCTTTGATTAATTGCTTTGAATAAACATCGGTTAGAACGGGTGCATATTTGTAGAAAATGGGCTGATTTATACTTGATACACGTATAATTCGCAACCTATTAGTGGTACCCAAAGATTGAGCAGGCGTTGCCTTTAAAATGACAAACTGAAGAACACTAGACAGAAAGGTCGCCCAACCCCAATATTTGCTAAAATTATCTAATAGGTATTTGCCTGTTTATTATACAGTTTAATTAGAATTCTGTTATGCCTTCAATTTCGCTGTCTGACCTCAAAAATTTGAGTGATGCCGAGTTTACCTCCGCTGTTGGTGGTCTGAAGAAAGACGCCATCATTTCGTTGTTGCGCCAAGCTGTCACTTCCCTCTCTTCCTCAACTTCGTCCTCCAATGATGGCCCTGGTGTATTATCATCCTTGCCTGAATCCCTCCCAAAGCTTTCCTCTGATGTTTCCTCACTACAATCTCAAATGTTCTCCTACAGTGCTACTGCCTCACGTTCTGTCTCATCTCTCCCCAATCATCCTGCTCCAAGTTTCACACCCGCGCTTGCTCCTCCTACACTACCGCATCCTCCCAAGTAGTCTCCTGCCGTTGCTGACAGTGTTGTTTTTCCCAACTCTACTCTTAAAGTTCTTTCTCGTATGGATCGATCCAGTGGTCCCCATGGAGGTGTTCTCATTGCCTCACGTCTTCCTAACCTTGACGTCCGTCCCATCCCATTCAATTCCTTATCTTTTGATTTCTGTTGTGGCTGTGCTGTTGTTCTCAGTGACCACATTGTTTCACTGCTCTGCGTTTACAACCCTCCCATTGCAGATTTATCATCTATGTTTGAGTCTTTTCATGACCAGTCTACCTCCCTCTATAGTCACCTTGGATTTTCCATTCGTCCTCATTTTCTCGTTTGTTGTGACTTCAATCTTCCTAATGTCTGCTGGAATGCACTCGCCTCTACTGACACTTATGAGTCTGCAGTTTTAGAAGTTTTTGCCTGCTATTCTGTTGAACAGCTTGTATTTTCTCATACTTCCAGCTCCTCCCTGATTGATTTGGTTCTGTGCTCTCACCCTGATTACATATTTGCATATCTGTAATCCCTGTTCCTGCTAAGCTATCATATCACTCATTCGTCCGCTTCAAGCTGTCTGTCAACTCTACTTCTCCATCTGCTTATCCGGCTGCTCCACAATATGCTAGATTTAACTGACTTTCTATCACTTAATGCTGCTCTTTCATCTTCGCGCCCCATTTTAAGTGATTCCTTCTCAGTTGATGATTGGTTCACTTTCTTACATCAAGTTATTTCTTCTTATGTTCCTCATAGGCGGAAAAAGCGTGCTTCTCTTCCTTTCTATTTTTGTTCCTTACTGTGCACTCCTTGAATAAATTGGAGTCTTACCAACGCCATTCTGGTACTACTGCTTCTCCGAAGCTTGCTTCTCTCATAGAAGATGTTATCAATTTTATGGAACTTGACAAAGTCTCTTTTCTGTACAGCTTCTCGTCCGGTTCTCTTCAAGACTCTTATTCCTTCCTGCGTTCTCTTCATTCCAAGCCTGAGCTCCCCAATTTTAGATAGAATTTTCTTTCTGCTCACTCTGACCTGGAGAAAGCTGATCAGTTCAACACGTATTTTGCCTCTAGCTCCTCTGTATATGTCTCCATGTGCCCTGCTCCGCCTGCTGCCTCCCCGCTAATCCGACTTTGTGATATTGACTTCAGCGCCCATGATATTTCTGTCATGCTTAAATTTTGCAAGTTGTCTGGTCCTTGCTATCCTGACGGTGTCCCTTTGTAATACAGGAAATCTCCTCCACGCTTTCGATCCAGTTAAAGCATCTATACTCTTTCATTTGCTCCTCTAAGCGCTATCCCTCCTTTAGGAAGACATCTTGGATTTCTCCGCTGTTAAAATCTAATCAGTTTCCCTCCTCGCAGGTCTCACCCTACCGCCCAATAGCTATTCTATCTCGACTGTCTATCATATTTGAACGCATTGTTTTTCGTTATGCATTCCCAAAAATTTGTCACCCCATTTCTTCTTCTCAGCATGGCAACCTTCCTGGTCACTCTACAATTACTAACCTGCTCACTCTGATCGAAAACTGCTACTTTCACTCTGATAGTAATGATCCTGGTTGTATTATCTTTCTTGACATCTCAAAAGCAGGTTTTGATGTGGATTTCATCAAAATATTTCAGTCTTACCTGACCAATCGCCACCAGTGTGTCAAAATCAACTTGTCTATCTCTTCTCCTGTCTCCGTTACTAGTGGTGTCCTTCAAGTCTCAGTGTTTGCTGTTCTTTTCTTCTTCGTTGCCATTAACAACCTCCCTCATTCTGTTCTCAACTTGTCTTGCCTGTTGTATGTCGACAACACTGTGATTTTTTATTTTGGTTGGTCTTTTGCTTCTAACATTTCTTCTGATCTTGAGCAATTGTCTACTTGGTCCTCTTTCAACCATCTTGATTGTAGCACTACCAAGACATTTGGTATTTCCTTTTCTTTGGCTCCCCCTTCTGATGTGCCTCTACCTGTGAACTTTGCGCCTCATCACACTCATCTTGGAGTTTAAATTGCTGCAAACTTAAATTGGACTGGACATGTGTCGTGTCGTCTCCATAAAGCTAATTCTTGCTATATGCCCTTTTCCGTAATGTTCCTTTTAATACCTCGTCCGCTGGGAAACTTTATTTGTTTAAGTCCATTCCTCGCGCCATTCTTCTCTACGCATCTCCTTGTTGGTGGCCTTCTTGTGCGTTTCCAGAAACGCGCTTTGAAATGGATTTCCGCTTTGGCCTATAAAGATGCTCTGCTGAAATTCTCCACTTTTCCGCTGTCACTACTTCCATGCCTGTGATCTCCTCCTGTTCAATCGACTACTGAATCACAAATTGGATCTTGATCCATTTGATTTCAATAAGTTCTCTAATTCCTGCTGGACTCGCTCTGATGATGTTGTCACCTTCTCCATTCGTCGTACGAAGAAACATCGCACCCTTGACTTGTTTGTCAATTTTGCTTGTACTGTTGCAAATTACATCTTGACTCTCAACCCTACAACAGCGATTGATTTCTTTTCCCCGTCGCCGAGCTTCAAGAAACCTTTGATGTCTTTCCGCTTTACTGAGCCCTTCTTCAACTTCGCCTACTCTTCCACTTGCTCCTATTTCATTTCCTGTGACTGTCCTCGCTGCCATAAGACTTGATTTGTTTTTTTGTTGTGTATGCCTTCAGCGGCTAAATAATTCATTGATTATTATTATTATCCTTACTTCATACAGCTTCATGCTGGTATCCCTCCAGCTCGGGAAACTCACCAGTTCCCAGGGAATCAGAGCTTTCCTCAGGACTCTAGCTGTTCCTAACAATGATGCTGTATGTGCTACTACTCCTCCCCACTTTGGTACTCCCAACTCCTCCAAGTATCTCTTATGCTTTTTACTTACTGCTCCTAGTGCGCCTACTACTACCGGGACTACTTCAACCTTCTTTAACTTCCACAGCCTTTCTATTTCCTCTGCCAACTCTATACTTGTCTATCTTCTCTTTCTCCTTGCTTTCTACATTCCTGTCCTTTGGTACTGAACGTTCAAATGAATAATTACGTCAAAAAGATGTAGCTGTTTGCGCATCAATTTGAACCATGTGCGTTCAGATGAGTCTTTTTTATGAAAGTGCGCTCAACACGAGAATGTTTTTGACGTATATCAAATGGCATACATGAAATGATACTCGTCTGAACGCACCTTTAGTTGAAACAATTTGACAACGATGGAGTGTGAAACACGGAAATCAATGCCATTGATACTCACTTTTTGTTAGATCGTCAATTAAATTACACACTTCACGAATATTTGAAGAATTTGATATGAAAACAAAAATGAAATTAGTGAATTCTGCTTTATCATATTTACTTTTAAAATTGCCATTAATGTCCATTAATGGCCATAATTAATTTTTATTTCGGGCATTTGCATTAATAGATTTTTAAATTGAAATTAATTTTTGATTAGCCCTAGCAACAATAACTTTAGGGGTTGACTGCTTTGGATAGCAGCACGGAATCTATGATCACTTTCAAAAATTCTAAAACATATCTTCCATTTTTGAAATTTCAAGAACATAGGTTCCAAAATGCAATTTTTTGAACTTAAATATAATTGTATGAAACTACTGGGTATTGCATAATGCGATATAATAATGTAGTCAACTGCATTTAAAGAAGAAGTATTACGATAGCATTAACCATATTAATGTTTTTATAAGCATAATAGCTAGCATTTTGAATTCAACAAGGAAAGTTAAACAATGATGTGGTTCAAAAACCAAATACTATATGTAAAATAATAAGAATTAGATATTCAGACTTACGCAAAAATAGTACAGTTATATCCAAGAAGAGCTTCTTCTAACGCTGGCTGCACAACAACTTTGAAAACATCCATTTGTGTTGAAGAAGGACCAAATACGTGATCAAATTGAAATGTTTTTGAATTATGTTCATGCTTAACCAAAACTTGACGATTTTTAAGTGTAACCACTGGAAAAGCGTTCAGTCGTTTTTCAACTTGATTTAGAGGTCTAAACTTTCAGTAATTCAAGATTAAAAATCAAGAAGTAATTGTGGACATTCTTAGTCATTCATATAGACTACGATGACATGCATGACATTAAAATGAATTAAATTAAAGTTAGCAGCTTAATATTAAACAAAATGTTCTTAGAATGCATGATTTCTTTAAATAAAACATATCCTTACAAGCTCCAATTTTTTAGCTTCGACAGTGAAAAACAATATTTTGGTAAAATTACAACCTCACATATTTTAAAGCACATTACAGGCCATGCTGACCATTAAATTCACTTTGAAATATAAGATTTATAGTTCGGGTTGTTTCCCTCATATTTCCATTTGATTTGCGAAACAATTTGGGAATGTAACATTTAATATCAACAGCAAAAAAGGTATTTACAAGCTATTCGACAAACTGCTTTTGATTGCAACCCCCACGTTAACCCTCTGGGAACATGGCTTGAAGTGGAATACCATGCAATTGTTGAACTAGCAAATGAATTTTATGTTGGTAGTGTCTGAACAATTCGACAATGACACCACTAAATTCAATAAGGACTGAACTACTTGATTTTCCCGTTTTTTATACAGTTTAATTAATGTCAGCATGTCTCGCGTCAAGAATAATTATAGCTATCATGGGGTTGAGTGTAATTTAAAGTAATCTGTGTGTAGGTTACAATTCGGGTACCCAAATGATAAAAAATATCTGAATAGGGACTTGCTATGTGGGTACTGTGCTGCTGAGAGGGTAAAGAATTAGAATATAAACTTGCTGAAATGAAAGTAAAGAAAATTACTGGATTGATTTTGTTTAGGAATGCTAATGAAGCAAGCAGATGTGAAGAGGATGTATAAAAAAATTTGTTGAGCGATGTAAAAATGAATATACTTCTTTGAAGATGTTTACGTTATATCTTCAGGTTTATAAATTATTTTTGTACAAATAGTTAAAATAACCTTAACATAAATGTTTCAAAGCAAAGCATTAAAAATAATGAAAAAAATTCAAAAAGAATAGCTTGCATATTAAAAATATTAATGTAAGATATCTTAGGCCCTGTTCCCATTAGAGTTGAGTCAACCCGCTGTGAGTCGCCCCGCTTGAAGAAATCTTGTGTTCCCATTTAATTTTTCGCCCCGCTTTGAGTTGCAGCGGGGCGACTCAACTCTAATGGGAACACGTTCGCCCCGCTGCCACTCAATATTTGAGAAGAGTGCTTTCGGTTCGCATTTATCAAAAGGAGTTTCTTATGAGGTTATTGAACAAATTATTTGTCAATTTTATACAATGTATCTAACAGTGATACAGGATGTCCGCGCATTTCAATTTGCAGGCAGTTCAAGACAGTTCCAGGCCGAACTGAGAGCAATTTCCAGGCAGTACTATGGTTACCGCATACATTAAATTCTAAATTTCCAGGCTGAAATTAAAGCAAATTACCACATTCGATGAAATTTCGCCCACGAGTAAATCACCTGGTTATCACAGATATAATCATGCAATACATAAACAGTTTTTCGTATTTCAATAACTTGAATAACCCTTTTCGACAACCTAAAATGTATAGAAACATGTTTGTGAAAGAACTCATTTTGTTCAGTTGATTTCAAAAATAAAATGAGATATTAAAAATTGCTACAGATAAAAATATCTGTAGACAATAGTTGGCAAACCTCTCAAATCAGACACATTAATATTTTGTAAATCATTATAGTACTTATATGTATTTAAAAAACATTTTTATTAGAGAAACACCAATGTTATTGAAGTAGACAGAAGGGTGGAAAGATTTCAATTTTGTAATAGACCTAATGCAAATAAATATATTTTGAAATGACAACAAAATCATGAAAACTGACTAGATGTTTATTTCTAGGTGTGAAGGCAGCTATTTTGTACAATTTTTATTCCACATTTACAACATATGTGGATTGTTAGTACTAATTTTGGAATCGATATTTAAACGTTGACTTTCAAATAAGTTACACGCTTCTTTAAAAGACAATTGAAATATGTATTACACGCATTTGAAAACCTTACGTCAAATTATTTTCCTAAAAAATAACAAATTGTGCTCTAGAATTTTATCAGGTAATGAAGAACAAGATTGAACATTTTACTTGTAGCATAGTCAAGGTTATAAAAGAAATTCATGAAATTTACTGTTCTACTTGAAAGATACAAAACATTTTTACATATCTTCGAACACATTTACCAAGGTCTCCAAATTCTTCTCCTTCCCGATGCTCATGCGAATCTAAATTTCTAAAGACCAGCCATTGTAGATAGACTACAAATACCGAACACAAAGTTAGAGTTAACTGCTCGCCAAATTCTGGGAATGGTGATTTCGCGAAAAGTTGCACCCATAAAGGATGGCGATCTCGTGGCAAAAATGTAAAGGTGCGATCAGACGAGAACCTTTTGATGTATATCATTTGATATACGTCAAAAAGATGCTCGTCTGAACGCACATCGTTCAAATTAGCATACATCAAAAAGATGCTCGTCTGAACGCACATCGTTCAAATTGACGCACAAACAGCTTGCATCTTTTTGACGTAGTTCAAAAGATTCTCGTCTGAACGCACATTATTCATTTGAACGATCAGTAATTAACGATTTTGTTTTGGGGACAGATTGTCTCAAGTAGCCGTGAGTCTTAAAATACGAGGATTTTGAAGCTCAACAATTTTAACTTCAAAATGAACCCTGACGATATTGAATTTTAAATGTTCCAATTTTTTTAACAAAAGGCAGTTATTCCTTTCAATGAGGCAATATTGATTTTTCACAAATTTTGCTACTGAATTGTCAATATATTTTACATCCGTGTAGAACTAATGAAAATTACTTATAAAACAGAATTCAAGCATCTATTGAAATTTAATTAAATTGTTCAATTGTGTAATTACAACGAAACTTTTAGAACCTCGCGAAATCAACATTTTGGGAGTCAGTTCGGTTTGGTTCACATAAAATACTGCGATATCAATTGTATATTTTGC
>CABFPE010001602.1:0-25223 GCA_900660155.1 Hofstenia miamia
AAACACTGTTAAGTCACGTAGCATAGTGAATGTAATAAATCATGTAATAAATAACTTGAGTTCATCGATAATATAATTGACATGTAAAACCTACAGGCTGCAATAACAATATCAGACAAGCAATAACGATTAGGAAAGCTATAACAGTAAAAAACTCCTATACCTATCCGTAACGTAAGAGCACACCATGTAACTACAGCTGTCACCCTCCCCACTGTGGAATAGCTATTAGGAGGCTGCTCCAGCATACCTTTAACCGGATGTGGGAACCACCATACAATTACCCTAGCTCTTAGATGTTTAGCTTTCCATCAGAATATATAAAATAACCTGACAAGAGAAAATAAATCCAAAGTAGATTTGCTCATCATCATTTACATCACATTCAATATATTTATAGCACTTAGTGATAAACAACTAAATACTCAACTAGTACCTGTTAATCTTTCTTGTTGACAGTTTTTCCCTCGCTTAATATTTCTGCTAATATTATGCAATGTCAGCGTTAATTTGACTACGCTGTTTGACCATCTTTTGTTTTGTCAAATACTGTCAAGTATAATTTTAGATATAATTGCACAAAACATTTACAAAGTGAAAATAATCAATCCTATCATGATTTACATTTTAATCATTATAATCAATATTAATAATTTTAGTCTTTGTTTCCTTCATCCTTTTCTCTCATCTTGACCAATCATGATAGTTTGATAGATTATGTCACAATTGTCTATCAATTCATTCAGAATTGTGTTATAATTTTCTTTCAAATTTTCAGGAAATCTCCTGCATGGCAATCTTATCAGTTCTTCCATAGTTGTGATGATCTTGTGTGTCTCTCCTACTGCTTTGCCCACACTTATCTCTCCAAAATTAAATATTTTAGCGTGTTTCTGTAGTACTTTTATTAATTTCACTCTCTCTTCTTTACTTAGGTGCTGATAGTCTTCATCATTTACTTCCAGTATTGGATATTCTTTATCCTCTTCCACTATATTGATCATTTTATTTACTGTTGTTTTTCTAGTTTTAACTCTCTTCCCTTTCAGTTTCAAGATATCATTTTTTATATTGACCACGTGATTTGTTGCATTCAATATCAGTATATTCCTTCAGTATACACAAACTTGAGGGAATTGACAATTTCTTTGTGTTAATCCCTTTCTGGTCATAAATCATGACTTCTGCAGTTATTTGATCCTCCGTTTGTATCTGACACATCTTCCAATTATTTGGTAAAATCCTTATATCTTTACTTAATTGAAATTTTATTATTTCTGTGTCCTCTTCTTCTTCGCAAGTTGTAATTACTTCCTCTTGTACTGATATAGTCATGTTCGTGTAGTCAATAATACATTTGTTATCTGTTAAAAAGTCGTTACCTAGTATATTTCATAGGGTAGTGAATTCTTTTCTGTGTCAATGACTGTAAACATCTGTGAAAATGTCATATTAGCTATTCATATCAGAATTTCTATTAGTTTTCCTTTTACATCAATGTAGTCTCCCAATGCATTTATTAGTCTGTTATTTTCACTTTGTAACTTTCTTTTATTAAACCCTATTCTTGCTGCGCATTCATCAGTGATTATTGATATTACTGCTCCTGTACCTATGGTTGCTTTGACCATTACACCATTTATTACAACTGTAATTGTATTTGTTTTGATCAGGTCTGTTACAATTAGAATGGGTGCACAGTTTACCAGAGGTGGTGCTCTCTTTAGTTTAAAGTATCATCTTCCATTTCCTCAATTTGTTCAGGTTCCTCCTCATCATCTAACAAATATTCGTCATCAAAATATGCCTCTTTATCTTCAATAAAATTGACTTGCTGTATTTTTTCATATGACCCTTCTTTCTGCATGTTTGACATTTCAAGTCCTTTCTGTTTATTTGCTTTATTGTTCCATCTTTTAGCTTTATTTTAATAATCTCGTCTTTTGATTTCTCAATTTCGTCTTTCTTAATTTTGTTAGTTCCATTTATTGTTGACTGTATCATTGTTTTTATTATTGTCGACTTTTTGTTGATCCGAGCATTGTTTTCCATAGTAACCTATATTCCCAATCCTTTTCTTATCATCCTTTCTAAAGAATCATCTGCATCACTTTTAATTTCAAACTGTTGTTGAATTGGTTCCAGTAATCCCTTGCAAATATGAGAAAACAGATCATATTTTGAATACATGCTCTTTCTGGAACTTAACTTCAATAATCTCTCCACTTGCGACATATAATTCCGCAAATCTTCCCTCTTGTTCATTTTCATACAGTTTAGTAACATATGATATTGACTTTTAAAATACTCATCATCATAGTACTATTGATATTCTCCTATTAATTTCTTGTAATCTGTTTTAGTCTCCAAATCCAATACTAGATAATGTTTATATGCTGCGCCCCCCAAGTATAAAGGGAACCTTGCTGCTGATTGCCTCTGTACTACTTTTCTTTCCTTCATACTCATCTCAAACATTTGGATCCATTCTTTAAATGTTGGTGAGTAGCTGTCCACTCTTCCTGTGAATTTCGGAAGTATCGCTTTGCATGCTGGTGTATCATTGTCTTCTTCTTCCAACAGTATCATTTCTTTATATATCAGCTTCATCTCAACTGAGTTTTTACAATTTTCTTTCACTTGTTTAGTTATATTTATAACCAATTTTTCTACAAATTCGTCTTCCATTTCGCAGTTTTTGTACATTTCATTCTGCATTTCCTTTCCTGGTTTACTGCCAATTAATTTTTCTGATTCTTGCATTATTGTATTTTGTATTACTTTAATGTTTCCTTTTTCTTCCTCTCAATTTTCTTCATTTGTCAACAATATCAACCGGATTTCATCCTTGAGATTGTTGATCTCAAGTTGTTTTGAGATATTGTCTTCCCTTAGTGTAACATAATCGTAATCTGAGCATATGTGGAAAAAGAAGAAGAAACCAAGACTAAACATTAAAATAAAATATTAATTGTAAAACATATGCATAAGATTAATTAGTTATTTTTGTAAATTTATAGTGCAGTAATTTTGATATTAATTATTTGATTTGGCAAAACGGCACTAGACGAGATCACTACTGCTAATTAAGGCAGAACTGCGTCATTGGCAGACGAATAGAAATTCAAATGTTCGAAATTGTAAACAACTGAAATCAGCAGGTACTGGTTAAATATTTGATTGTTGTTAATTCTTTTACTATAAAAAGTGTGTAATCAATCATTTTGTTGATGAATCTAATTTATTGGATTTACTTTACTTCTTTTGTATCAGGTTATTTTAATTAATACAATGGAAAGCTAAACGTTCGAGCTCTCGGGTATTCTAGACGGTGGTTCACGGATCCAGTTAACGGGTGAAGTGCATAGCCGGTGCTTACCCAAGAGGCTCTTAGGTTAGGTGTAGGAATAGGGGCTTTTACTCGTATTAGCTTTCCTATCGTTCGTTGTTCATGTTACAAGTTTTATTTCTTTATGTTAGTAGATCTGTTTACATCAGGAAACATAGGAAATCACAAGACCTACTTGTATTATCTTGGATGTTGTTTATTACATATGATTACTAGTAGACTGACGGACTATCAATTCATCTTTTTTCCTGTGACCGTATTGATTGTTCACATGTATTTCAGGTCAGCATGTAACTATTTATATGTAAGGTTATTATATGTACGAACTCATAACAAGCTACTGCATCCCGGTTGCGAGATTCCTTTATTAGATCAACTCATTAATAACAAGAACAATCAATACATTAAATTAGTAAGGTATCACACACTATCACCATTGTCTCCACGCACACTATTCCATTACACTGAGTCATCTGAATTGTGGTTGGTGTCTCTATCGATGTGCCAGTATCGCATGGAAATATTTGTTGTAGCATGATTCTTCAATTCCTCTTTTGTGCTTTGCTGCAGGTCGGGTAAGCGTACCCTGTACTTTGTACACCCCATCTTGTGTCTTGGATCTAAAGCAACAGTCGTTAGTTTCGTGTTAGTTAATCAGATAATGATATAATAAGTTAACGGCTGAACGAAAGAACTAAAAGAAGAAAGGTGGAACTGGAGTCCGGCACCTACCATACTATCAGAGGAGGGAACAATTGTTACAGCAACTCCTAAATTGAGTTAATAATTAATAGTATGAAGGTTGGCGAGATTCTACATGGCGACCGTGACAAGTGCTCGACAGCGCAAAGGAAGATTCAGGAGAAAATTGTTCTTTTGGAATCACCTGAATTGGAGGAACAACTAAAAAAGATTGGAAAACTGGAATTAGTGAAGATTATTAAAGATACCTAGTTATAAAAGGGAAAAAACAACGAACATTCAGCACTTACCGGAGCTTCTAATTAGTGGGAAAAGTGAACAACCAGAAGAATACCCTAAGCTGAAGAAAGAAAAATGGTTAATTCAAAGAAGAAGCAGAAAACCAGAGCTAGAACCCAGAAAACTCCTCAGATGAGGAACACCCCCGAAAACCCAGACGTGAATGTGTCCCTAGCTGAAAGCGAACAATCCCCAACTGAGCAAATACTTCAACCAGCAGAGTTGACTAGTCAGCTGACGACAATGCAGTTAATGGAAGTAATTGAAAATAACACAAAAGAAAGGCAACACTTAACAAAGCAGATTGAAAGGTTAATCGAAAGGGTAAGAGAAGTTGAAATAAAACACGCCGAGAAAGAAAGGCTAATAGATGAAATCAAGGAAGACACAAGTCTCCGACTAACCGAGCAAAGGAATTTGTTCCAAAACCAGATTGAACAGTTAACCGAGGTGAATAAAGAGATAAAACTACAAAGTGATCATCTGCAGAAGATGATAACAGAGTTACACAAAGAAAACGTGAACTTAAGAGAAGAAAACATAATGAAGCAACTAGAAATTGACAATTTGAAAGACGAAATAAGACTAACTGAGTTAAAAAAGAGCAAAATAACTACGATAGAGAATGTGGTAGTAGAAAAACCGCAAGAGTTGAACACAGCGGTACCACAAGATGAGTTAACGATGGACGACTACAAAGCATGTCAAAACGAAGAAGAATTTATAAAAAAGTTGGTACAAAATGTGACAAAGCAAGTAAAATCCAATTGTGAAAAAACGATTGAAACTAAACCAACTTTCAAAGACACAATATTAGCGGAGGAGGACGATAATGATACGTCAGTATGCAAAGCGGTGCTACCGAAATTCACGGGAAGAGTAGATAATTACTCACCAACATTTAACGAATGGTTGGAGATTTTCGAAATGAGTATGAAAGAGAGAAAAGTAACGCAACAAAGAGCGGCAGCAAGATTCCCGCTATATTTAACAGGAGCGGCGTATCAACATTATTTAGTACTGGATACCCAAACAAAAATGGACTACAAAAAATTAATAGGGGAATACCAGCAGTACTACGATGATGAGAGCTTTAAAAGCCAATATCGGATGTTACTAAATGGAATGAAAATGAATACTAGGGACGACTTACGGAATTACATGTCTCAAGTAGAAAGATTGCTGAAGCTTAGTTCGAGAGAACAGCGATATTCGAAATATGACTTGTTTGCACATATCAGTAAAGGATTGCCGGAGGCAATTCGAACACAATTCCAAATTAAATGCGACGCAGACGATTCGCTAGATAGAATGATTAGGAAAGGACTTGCAATACAGATAACAATGGAGAGTAACGCAAGAATCAATGAGAAATCGACGATTGGAAAACCGATAATAAATCGAATGCCACCTATGTTCACTAAACCAGTGAATAAACAAGTAACTAAGAAATCGGGAGAAGATCTAGTAAAGATCAAGTTGAAAGATGGCACAATAAAGCAAATAAAAAGGAAAGATCTGAAATGCCAAATGTGTGGTAACAAGGGGCACACAAAGAAATTCTGCAAAAGACAAATAAATTGGATAGAGGAGGAAGACGCATACTTTGACGAAGAAGACTTAATAGAAAACGAAGAAGAACAAGAAGAGGAAGAAATAGAGTCGACGGAGATGGAAAATTTAAACTAGAAGGAGCGCCGTCTCCGACAAAACGAGCACCCGTACTGATAGTTACTGACCTGCTGAAAACGAACACAATAACAGTTGTGATCAATGGCGTAATGGTAAATGCAACAGTGGATACGGGAGCAGTAATATCAATAATAACGGACGAATGCGCCGCAAAAGTTGGTTTTCAAAGAAAAGAACTGAATAATGAGAAAAATAGACTTATAAATGCTTCTGGAGAGTATATAGACGTAAAAGGAAAATTGGAAAAGATACCGATAAGGTTAGCCAATACGACATTTTTGCAAACGTTCACAGTAATTGACACCGAGAAAAATCAACTGCCATATGAAATAATATTGGGAAATGATTTCTTAGCTAATAACAAGTGTATCATTGACTACAACAAAAAGACAATCACAGTACAAGAAGAAGTGATAGCAACTTACGAAGACGAAGAAGTGAATGATACCATAACATTTAAGTTGACACAGGATGTCAAGATACTGCCGAACAATTGGAAAATGTGTGAAATAGAAACGAGAGAAGCAATAAATATGGAAACGATGATATACAGTCAAACTGGTATAAACACGAAAAGGGTATCCATCCCATCAAGTCTGTGTACCGTCAAAGAAGGAAAAGGCTGGATACCAGTGTTAAATGCAACGAATCACGTAGTTAATATAACTAAAGAAAAAGTAACCATAAAAGGGAAAAGAGTCAAAACTGGAAAACAAATGGTTGACAAAGTTATTAATATTATAACTAACGAAGACACTCAAACATTCCAGATACCAGAAATTAAAGATGAAGAATATCAACACCTTAATGAGAAAGAGAGACAAGCATTAATAAAAATTCTGAAGAAACACGATAAGATATTCAATTTTGGAGAAATAAGTGTAGGAAAAGCCATTGGTGAAACACATAAAATCATTACTACAACGGATGAGCCGATAAGATTGCCCTGCAGAAGGGTGCCAGAAAATCTAAAAGAGAATTACAACACGATTTTGAATGAGTTGATAGACAACAAGATCATAAGGCCGAGTGAAAGTCCCTATGCGTCACCAACGGTGTTCGTCAAACAGGGTGACAAGTATAGGCTTTGTATAGACTTTAGGAAATTGAATGATGTGACAAAGAAGGATGCGTACCCATTACCTAGGATTGATGATATGATTTACGAGGCAACAAAAAATAAATACTTCACATGCATCGATCTGTGCAAAGCCTATTGGCAGGTTCCGATGGAACCAAAAGACATTGAAAAGACAGCATTTATAACGCCATACGGTCTATTCGAATGGATGTACATGGCGTTCGGACTTTGCAACGCACCGGCGACGTTTCAACGTTATGTTACAAAAGTTCTGAAACAAGAGAATAAGAAAATGGATGAAGGAGTATGTGCTTATATAGACGACATACTAGTGGCAAGCAATACAATAGAGGAACATTTAGAAAAATTAGATAAAACATTAACGATTTTGTACAATGCCGGACTACGTGTGAATGGAAAAAAATGTGAAATCTTGAAAACAGAAGTAGTTTTTTTGGGAAGGCAAATACAAAAAGGGAAGATCAAAATGAAAAATAATGCAAAAGAGATGATCCTTAACATTAAGAGTCCGAAGACTAAAAAGGATATACAAAGGATAATGGGCTTCATTAACTATTATGGGTCATTTATACCGAACATTGCTCAAAAAACGAATAAAATTACAACATTGCTAAAAAAGTCGAAACCATTTGAATGGTCCTGGAGAGAGGAAGAACAATTAGAGAACATAAAGAACGAACTTGCAAAAATGCCGTCATTGAATACACCTGATTATCAGGAGGAGTTCATTTTGGATTGCGATGCAAGCACAGTGGCAATAGGAGCGTGTTTGGGACAAATGAAAGATGGGAAGGAAGTCCCTATACAGTTTTTTAGCAGAAGATTAAAACCTAGTGAAGAAAATTATGGCTCGACGAAATTAGAGATGCTTGCCTTAGTGGAAAGTATTAAAAAATTTCGATACTTCTTAATAGGACAAAAGTTTAAGGTGAGAACAGATAATAGTGGTCTGGCGTGGTTAAAGAAGTTCTCTGGTGATAAGTCTTCGATCGTATCACGGTGGATAGAATACTTAAATGAATTCAGATTCACGATAGAGCACAGGAAGGGTAATTTGCATAAGAACGCGGATTTTTGGACAGCTCTACCAGAATATCAGAGAGACATCGAAAAACAGGAAGGAGAAAAGAAAAGATTTGACTTTTTACCTCACAATGATTATAAGGAATTACCAGAAATCAATGCAGATAAGAGAGGACAAGCAATAATGCCAATCGTGATAAAGGAAGAAATCGAAGAGAGCGAAATCATCCAAAAGCAAAAAACGGATATGATATTGGCAGAGATAAGGGAAAAACTTGTTAATGTGGACAAACAATTAAGTAAACAAGCAAATAGCTACTACCAAAGATATACATGGAAAATTAATGACAATGGACTACTGTATGTGAGTGGAAAAGTTTTAAGAATAGCAATCCCGGAGTATTATAAGAGGGAGTTGGTGAAGAAGATACACGAAAAGGGTCACATTGGAATCCTACAAACAGAGCAAACATTTAATACAAGATTTATAACAACAGGTGTACGGAAAGTAGTAGAGGACGTCATTAACAAGTGTACAACATGTTTATTGAATAATAAAAGCCATTTCCCGCAACAGACAGCGCCATTAGAAAAAATTATATCAACCGCACCTAATCAGATAGTACATGTGGATTTAGAAAAATTGTCGCAGGATGACGAAGGTTATCAATATATCCTAGTAATAGTCGATAATTTTACGAAATACGCTAGGATGATCCCTCTAGACTCGACAACTGCAAAGAATGTAGCAGAAAAAATAATGAAAGAGTGGATATTGAAATTTGGACCAATGGAAGTAATAGTATCTGATCGAGGGGTGCAATTTGAAAGCAAATTGTTCGAGGAAATGGCGAAGATGTTGGAAATAATGACCGAAAAAACAACCGCGTATCATCCACAAGCAAATGGTGCAGTAGAGAGATTGAATAGAACGATGATCAAATTAATAAGAGTGTTAACATCAAGAGTTGGCGGAAGAGACTGGAGAGAGGTAATAGAAATGGTAGAATACTTCTATAACACTTCAGTACATTCCACAACAGGAGTAACACCATTTAAGGCAATGTATGGTAGGGAAGCTGCAACGCTGATATCAATGCAATATGAGAACTACGCGGAAAAACCAGATAACGAATATATTCGAAGAATTAAAAATCAGATGACGGGAATTCATGAAGTGATTTGTCACAACACAAAGAAATCTGCAATTAGACAGCAGAGAAATTTCAACAAGAAGATATATGGGAAACCACACAAAAAAGGTGACAGGGTTTATGCATATACTTTGTTGAGAACACATGACATAAATCAAGTAAGAAAATTAAAAACACAGTGGTCAGGGCCATTTATCATTGCACAAACACTACCAAATAACAATTATAAACTTAACGACGGTAGAATTTTACATTTTCAAAATTTGAAAAGGTCAACAAAAGACATTGACCAGGTCAAACTAGATAAAAACGCACAGTTTAAATTAATTGAAAATAATGAAGGTGTATATAATGAGATGGATGATCTCGATAGCATGGCAGAAGAGGAATTCCAGGAAGAATACAATCCCCCGCAGAGAGAGGATGTGAAAGAAAGAAGAATAATGCCCCAGAGGGCTGTAAAAAATAAAAATAAATATGACCCTGAGATATGGGATATTAATTTAGTAACTTCATTTAGATTAGATAATGAAGAGAGCCGGCAGTCGATCACCATTGAAGAGCAGAAGAGTACGCAGGAGATCCCCGAAATCAGATCGTCAGTTAAAGGGCGTGACGAGGGGAGAGAACACTAACGGCAATGGTAGAAAAACTAGGTCTCCCAGATCCGATTGTCAGTTAAAGGGCATGACGATGGAGCGTTGTTCACCTAGTAATAGAAGAAGAAGAATTCGAAGGAAATCTCCTCAATCAGATTGTCAGTTAAAGGGCATGAGGATGGAGAATACGTCAACGATGAATAAGAGAAGACGAATAAGAAGGAAGTCTCCTCAATCTGATTGTCAGTTAAAGGGCATGAGGATGGAGACAACGCCAAAAAGACCACCCTCAACCAAATGTCAATTAAAGGGCAGGCGGATAAACGAGGGCCAACGTCAGGATACCGATCGTCAATTAAAGGGCGTGAGGTTGGAGGAAAAATCAAGCTCTTCAATGGAACACTCCCCCACATCCAGCGGAACTCGAAGCCAATTAAAGGGCGGAGAGGATGCAGCTAAAATAACAGGTCCTTGCTTGCAGTTAAAGGCAGCAAGGACTGAAATCCGCGGTCAATACGTTGACCCGGATGTGCAAGACATCAGCGAGGACTCAGACATGGATACCTCGGAGCAGCCATCTACTAGCTCAATACCATCAACAAGTTATAGTTCACAACCGTTCTCTCACAGACAATCATCTACGACGACGAAATCCTCGAAATCTGAAGAAAGAGAGAGCAGAATGACAAAAATCGGAAAAGACAAAATTCATCCATATTTCATAGCCAATAGAAAAATCCGTTATAACTCACAAGATAACTTATCACCGGAGACGAAAAGGTTTCTACAACAGAACGCATCAACGAAAGAAACGGAAGCATCGGCAATACCTATCGTAATCGATAAACAGAATAGGCCAGTTTGCAACACAATCATTTCCTACTCTAGAAATATGAAAGAGGATTTTAACAGACCATACTTCAAAAGCACAACGCATATAACATTCGAGGAAATGTTCACACTAAAAGACGTTCAAAAACTGATCAAAAACAAAAACAAACTCATAGAAAAGTGCGAGCAGGTGAATTTGGACAGAGAGCACATGACGCTGATATATTTCATAAAGAAATTGGAAATAGCCTCCAAAAATCTTGAAATAAACATAGAAGAAACGTTAAAGTTCGCAAAGGAGCAGAAAGTAAAAGTCATTGTGATCGCGAGATCGCAAGCTGATGAAGAAATGCCAGAATTTTTGCATGCATTAGAAGAAAAGATGGAAAACGTCTTTATAATGAATCAAAGTGGAGAGACTATTTCCGAAATGATCAGCATAGACTTGCAGATAAATAGTATGGCGCCAGCAGAAAGAGTAATGGTCGATTCAAAAATAGCGATTGACATGTATTACCAAGTCAGGACAATGGAAATACTGGGGATAACCGAAAATCTCGAAGAGATAGGAAACTTATACATAAAATGTAGTATGAGACAAACTCCGGAGCACCTGAAAAGTATAATGGAAGTGTGGAAGGAAATGAAAACGGAAAAGCCGATGCATGAAGAATGGCCTCTAATAGATATAAAGTCGCCTATTAAAAGTTATCACAAATCCGTAGAGATGACACTGTTAGAGATCAGAAAGGCATATGAAATGGATTCAAAAAGGAATTTCAGGAATATGATTTTCGAAGAAGTCAACGCACCCCACATCCGTGCACGAACGTTGATATGGATACTAAGCATAGCATTGACAAACAACGAAAAATTAGTGCTGCCAATTCGGAAGAAGGAGAGGAAAAGTTTGGCTAAAAATAAACGTTACGAGATAGCTATATCACCGATACCTAATAACATCAAGCAATGGTTATTACAATACGTGGATATATTATCGTTGTCACCTACGAAAAAGATACAGCAAAAGTTTGAGAAATATTATGTACGATTGCTAAAGCAGCAGCACACACTTGGGAGACCAAGCATAGTGGAACTCGCCAACAAAACCGGAATATGCCCCTCAGAGATAGATATAATTAATGATGAGGCGAAGAAATTTATGTGGGGAGCTACCTCTAACACGAAATTAAAAGCAATAAAGCAACAGCCATGGATGACAACCAGAAGTTTAATACGGAGAGAAAGTGTAAGCACGATAGAGACGATACAGAAAGTAGCAGAAAAACATGTCAACAAAATCATTACAAATGAAATGAAAAAGTACGTGCGAGATTATCCTCAGTGCGCTTACACGAAGATAATCAAAAAGTCAGAAGTGATGCGCAAAGAAGGTGAGAATAGACCCATAGAAATTATAGAAATGGTAAGTAAATCACAGGAAGAAATGAAGATGGAAGAACTGCTGCTACAAACGAATACAATTGCGCTTACGCCAAACACTCAGAGAGAAATCGACAAAGTAAACCTGGAGAAATGGGGCGAAAAAGAACCGAGTGAAATATCATGGGTCGATACGGATGATGAGCGTCTGCTAGTAGAAATAACCGTACGGAGAGAAAAAACTGATAACATAGTACAGAGAATCTATGGTGAAGTCTACGAACGAGAAACTAAGTCTATGATAAAGATTTTATGTACCGAGGCCTTCACAAAACAAGAAGTAACACAGATGTTACAACCTAACAGTCAGCTAGCAGTCGACATTGAATGTATTACATCAAAATTGGTGATGAAGTCAGAAACCGCGAAAAATTTAATGAAACATGGATTAACAAATGCTTTCTGGGAGAGTATAAATACCAGCAAGAATAACTACCCCGCAACATTTGGCATGGCGACAACATCCAATATGGATGGATCATATGAGAACATTGAAAAGCAAACGTTAACTACATTGTTAAAGTGCACACCACCTCCGACGATTTCGATACCAATGCTACTACCTACGTGGCGGTTGAAAAAGAAGAAACCAGTGAAAGCCTTTTGGCATGAAGAAAACACATACGTAAACAAGCTAGAAGACGCTGAACGGATCGTGAGAGATGAAAGATACAAGAGATCGAAAGAAATTCTAAGCAAAAACGACAATAAAGAGAGGGTGTTCATCGAAGGCGCTGTAACCCCATATGATCTATATAGTGAAGGCGAGCCGATACACAGACAGATTGGGAAAGTTCGAAAAGAGATTGAGAAGAGGAACACGAAGACAGTAATTCTCTTCTCTGGAATCAATGATATCGTCTGGGGAGAACTATGGAGCTCTGAATACCAGTATTACGATGTCATGCGTAGAGTAGAGATTATAACGATGATACGTTTGGGAAAAAACGATCCAGAGCAGATAACACGAGAAGAAATCCGAAACAATATCAGTGCGTTTTACGATGAAGCATCGATTTCAAAATCTCTAAGGTCAACTTACGAATTCTTTTACCCAGAGACAACAGTACGTCCAGAATTATCGCATACGAGTAGGGTAGATGCTATGATGACATTAATGATAGCAATTAAAGGCTTGAAGTTATATGAAAAATTCTATGAAGAATTTAATGGCAAACTCAACGAATTGAGAAGTATGTGTACAATATCAAATAAATTGAGGAACCCAATGTTCTTAAGACACAAGAAGCTGGTTACAACGGAGAAAGAGGTTGTGCTAAAATTAACGAAGAATGAAAAATTCGAGAAGACGGAATGGGAGATGCAAGAAGCTAACGACATGATTAAACAAGCGGTTGAGATGGTCCATGGCGAAAGAGTCGTAATTCTTAATTAGCTGTGCTGGAGGGGGAGTGTAACATAATCGTAATCGTAGCATGTGTGGTCAAATTGAGAAGAAACTAAGACTAAATATTAAAATAAAATATTAATTGTAAAAACACATGCATAAGATTAATTAGTTATTTTTGTAAATTTATAGTGCAGTATTTTTGATATTAATTAATTTGGCAAAACGGCACTAGACTAGATCGCTACTGCTAATTAAGGCAGAACTGCGTCATCGGCAGACGAATAGAAATTCAAACGTTCGGAATTGTAAACAACTGAAATCAGCAGGTACTGGTTAAATATTTGATTGTTGTTAATTCTTTTACTATAAAAATTGTGTAGTCAATCATTTTGTTGATGAATCTAATTTATTGGATTTACTTTACTTCTTTTGTATCAGGTTATTTTAATTAATACAATGGAAAGCTAAACGTTCGAGCTCTCGGGTATTCTAGACGGTGGTTCACGGATCCAGTTAACGGGTGAAGTGTATAGCCGGTGCTTACCCGAGAGGCTCTTAGGTTAGGTGTAGGAATAGGGGCTTTTACTCGTATTAGCTTTCCTATCGTTCGTTGTTCATGTTACAAGTCTTATTACATTATGTTATTAGATCTGTTTACATCAGGAAACATAGGAAATCACAAGACCTATTTGTATTATCTTGGATGTTGTTTATTACATATGATTACTAGTAGACTGACGGACTATCAATTCATCTTTTTCCCTGTGACCGTATTGATTGTTCACATTTACTCTAGGCTAGCATGTAACTATTTATATGTAAGGTTATTATATGTACGAACTCATAACAAGCTATTGCATCCCAGTTGCGAGACTCCTTTATTAAAGCCACTCATTGATAACAAGAACAATCAATACATTAAATCAGTAAGGTATCACACATTATCACCATTTTATTCACACACACTATTCCATTACACTGAGTCATCTGAATTGTGGTTGGTGTCTCTATCGATGTGCCAGTATTGCATGGAAATACTCGTGATAGCGTAATTCTTCAATTCCTCTTTTGTGCTTTGCTGCAGGTTGGGTAAGCGTGCCCTGTACTTTGTACCCTCTATCTCGTGTCTTGGATCTAAAGTAATAGTCGTTAGTTTTGTATCAGTGTTAGTTGATCAGATAATAATATAGTTATTTAACGGCTAAATGAAAGAACTGAAAGAAGAGAGATGGAGAATGGAGTCTGTCACCTACCGTACTATCAGAGGAGGGAACAATTGTTACAGCAACTCCTAAATTGAGTTAATAATTAATAGTATGAAGGTTGGCGAGATTCTACATTAGTTCAAAGCTATTTATTTAAAATTTCTAAAGTACCCCCTGATTTTGAATTTCAAATAATTCTTCTGCCAATATGGCTGTTCATATGTAAGCATAATTTTGCTCATTGCAATTTGTTACTTAATCAGCTAACAAGTTTTTCTTAATTTGAACAATATTGTAGCTTAGTTGCATCTTACAAAAATCTCTATAAATATCATATATATGATCAAATTATTCAAAAATCAAAATTTTGTTTATAAAACAAATTTATTAGTTCTAATAATATATTTGATTACATTTTTGGATTATGGATTATTTGGCAAGATTTTGTAAAAATGTTAGTAACTACTTAAAATAAGTCAATAAAAATAATGAAATTACCCCATAAAATAGATTGCAGGTACCTTATGTCCTATTATTCAGATTGCAAATGGCCGAAATTTGTTTCAAATAAACAGGCAATTTCGCTTAGCAATCAAATGGATTAGTTCTAGAATGATGAATTGGCCCTGGTTTTACATTTATGGACGTTTATATAAGTTTCCTAAAATAACCACACAGAAAAAATGCAATTAATATATTTCCCTCAAATTTCTAATTTCTAGAAATTATGATATACAACTAGAATGAATATTTAAAATAATTTATTATTTAGTATATTTTAAACATAAAATAAGTGAAAAGCCGAGTGATTAAATAATTAACAAATAATTTTTTCCATTTTAAAAGAATATCTTTTAAAAATTTGTTTCATTATTAAATCAAAAGTTAATTTCAATTTTGCCAGATTTTGCTACATATTTTTATTATATATTGCTGTTTGAAATCACCAAGTAATGTTAAATTTCAAAGCCGTAGGCAAATAGATATTTAGCAAACTATTATTTTAGTTTTTGAAAGAATTTGGTTAACAAAAATCATTGTTTGAAATAAAATTCCTCCTGTTTTAAAAATTTGGATGAATAAATTTTACATTAGAATTTTGGTTTATATATATTCAGACTGCAATTGCAGTAAAAACTCAATTCGCGATTGTGTTGATGCTACAATATTATATTTCATGTATAAAATTTTGGTAATAAATAATTTTCAAATTGTAAAAAATCTAACCTGTAAATATTGACTCTTTTTTTATTTCTTTGTCAACACCATTATCTTGATAAGTGCAAAGAATGTTGTATTCTGAGCTTGAATTGAGATTATAAAATTGAAATTCCAAATATCCATAAGAGGAAATTCCATTGCTTTCAGCAACATTCCCTGATAATACGTTTGTCAAATTGCATTGACCTTCAAAAAAACTCTAGTTTGGGACCATAATCTCAACTGCAACTGAGTTTCTAGTGCATGGATAACTTCAATTATTTGAGATGAGCCTAATGTATTATTAATCTTAAAAAACATATATATATATATATGTATATATATATATATATATACACATATATATATATATATATATATATATATGTATATATATATATATTGTAGATTCACTCAGGGATATTTAAATAGTTCTCAGGATTTTTATTAATCTCTAATTTATAATTTCGTATTTCCTACGTCACCCTTGACGTCACCTCGTAATTTCGAGGTTAAGTTTCATTGCAGTTACTTTGTCCCCTCAATGATATATGACGTGTTATTTTTCTTGCTCACTTGAATTTGCGAGGGAATGATCGCGTGATTTGAATTTGTAAGCAATTATCAGGTAATGATTAACGTTTGTATAAATAGGGAACGATTGTAGCAACCATGCAGAAAAAACTAGAATCAAGCTTTGCTTAAACTGAAACGTCTTCATTTTCTCCGATGATTAATTTTTATTTGATTATTCAAATTACTTTTAACATAATGATTGCTTAAGTCATGACGACTATTTGGGAGTCCTACTAACCTGGTACCAGTGTGATGTGTAACTCTGGATGGTTTGCAGCCTAAATCGTGGTTCATATTAAGTTACAACTAGGCATAGGGAAATAATAAACCTATCGTTCTTGTCATGCATGCATTGATAACAAGGTTAAATTATGCCATTGGTGAACGTGAATGCACAGNGAAATTGTAAACAACTGGAATTAGCAGGTACTAGTTAAATATTTGATTGTTGTTAATTCTTTTACTATAAAAAGTGTGTAGTCAATCATTTTGTTGATGAATCTAATTTACTGGATTTACTTTACGTTTTTTGTATCAGGTTATTTTACTTAATACAATGGAAAGCTAAACGTTCGAGCTCTTGGGTATTCTAGACGGTGGTTCACGAATCCAGTTAACGGGTGCAGTGTATAGCTGGTGCTTACCCGAGAGGCTCTTAGGTTAGGTGTAGGAATAGGGGCTTTTACTCGTATTAGCTTTCCTATCATTCGTTGTTCATATTACACCTTTTATTACATTATGTTATTAAATCTGTTTACATTAGGAAACCTAGGAAATCGCCAGATCTATTTGTATTATCTTGGATGTTGTTTATTACGTATGATTACTAGTAGACTGACGGACTATCAATTCATCCTTTTTCCCCTGACTGTATTGATTGTTCGCATGTACTCTAGGCCCGCATGTAATTATTTATATGTAAGGTTATTATATGTACGAACTCATAACAAGCTAATGCATCACGGTTGCGAGATTCCTTTATTAGACAAACTCATCGATAACAAGAACAATCAATACATTAAATTAGAAAGGTATCACACATTATCACCATTTTATTTGTACACACTATTCCATTACACTGAGTCATCTAAGTTGTGGTTGGTGTCTCTATCAATGTGCCAGTATCGCATGGAAATGTTCATTGTAGTGTAAGTCTTCAATTCCTCTTTTGTGCTTTGCTGCAGGTCGGGTAAGCGTACCCTGTACTTTGTACCCTCCATCTCGTGTCTTGGATCTAAAGTAATAGTCGTTAGTTTTGTATCAATGTTAGTTGATCAGATAATAATAGAGTTATTCAACGGCTGAACGAAAGAACTGAAAGAAGAGAGATGGAGAATGGAGTCTGTCACCTACCGTACTAATAAATGTTATAGCAGCTCCTAAATTAAGCTAATAATTTATAGTATAGAGGTTGGCGAGATTCTACACCATCTTAAGAAAATGTCTTGAACTAGCAGTGCAATCTGAGTGCTCTTTGATCTGAAACAACATTGGTCCATAATGACATACAACGAAAGAGCAAAAGTGTGCAAATCAGGAATTGGTTCCTCTTTGGAAACGTACAATCTACAAATCCTGCTGGGAGTTGTTAGCCACCTTGCATGAGACATTGGTCCAGGCTTTTGAAATGGCAGTTCATCAGATATAATTTTGAACAAGTGAGCTTGGTCTCTGCTGAGATCAGAAGCGTCAATCTCCAGAAGATCAGGTCCTTCAGAGATACAACGGATTCCTTGAGGGGAAATAGGCAAAGTTTCACAATTTTTCAAAGCTTTTCCAAGTGCTCCTTTCTATTGTGTGGACGACTCTGTTGCTCCTAATAATTTCTTGCATAAGTGCCATAGAGGAAGCTCATTTAAATGCAAGTTGCATACAAACCAGTGTAGTGATCGATCTAGTTGACATTCAAGCAAATGTATTGCACCATTTTTCCGCACAGTGCTCACTGTTGTGCTATCAGCACCTACTGCTCTTACTTCATCTGCGAGATTTGTTTCCATCATGGCATCGTAGAGTGCATTAGCAATATTAGAGCCCGTACCTAGTTCTACAGTCACCTGGTCCAAATTCGTTGTTCCCGGTTCACCAATCAAGACATAATAATTTTTTAGAGCTGTACCACCTTCTATCTACTCTTTTACCAGTGTAATGCCTTTTCGGTCATCAAAAAATATTGCAATGACATCAGATTGATTGAAAATTTCATCGTCTTTTAAATTTCTTCTTATATCTTGACGTGCCCTCCAAACTTTTTTGTGATTGATAATATTCATCCGCTCTGCATGACTTATGACACCAAAATCGACCAGAGCAGCAGTGTTGATAGCTGCAGTAGCCCGATTTGATACGGCGTATCTATCTGCCGATAAAGCAATAGTTGAAATCAGTTTAAGATTTCTACTTTCATGTAGGGTAGCTTCAACCACATAACTGCTACTGCTAGTGTCACTGCTAGAACCACCAGTTTCAGAAAACTCATCACAAGGATCGATATATTGAGATTCAAGTCTCATTCTTTTCTCCTCTTCTTGCCTTTCATGAACGCGATCCTCCTGAGTTTGTTTGTGTTTCATCATGCCTGTGGATCTTTTATCAACAACACCTATGAACATCATTCCTGCTGTTCTTTTTCATGAAGGAAATCTTGCTCACATCTGTTGATTTACATGTCTTTTGAGCACTGGCAAGTAGCAAAATCTTTCCAGTGGCAAAACTATATATTAAAAAGGCCATTTAGTGTTTGCATAAACTTCATGGTTCGTGATGCCTTTTTCCATGTTTTGAAGCTTGTGATCCTTCCTCCATTAAGCGATTAAAGTTTGTTTTTACAGTGCTCAACGATTGTGGTGGAATACTTGCTCTATTCCAAAGATCAATAAGCATTTGGCCGAGTGTTAATAGAGTTTCTTTGTTTGAAGTGTGTTTGTTGTCTTTTAAGAACAAAAAGTGTCTTGCAAAATCTTTTTTGGTAGGGAGCTGAGATGTTTGCAGGTCGGGTAAATGTGGGCCAAATATAGCATGACTTCCAGATTCTTTTGTTCTTGGCTTGCTCATTGCAATTTGTAATGTTGTCTATGAACACATTTTTGTGTTAACAAACAGTAGGGATTCCTGTAAAAGTGACTGAAATTTGTTTTTCATTGTTGTTGTAAAATATGAATCAAATGTGTATCAATGAGTGAAGCCATTAACAATAATGTAGAATCATGCCAACTCGCCGTGATGGCATTGTTCAGAGAAAACTATTACTTTTCTTAGATTAAGACACGAAGCGTAGTTGACACTTTTCCGATTTCTCTCCTTTATAATAAGTGCGCTGTTTATTAAACTAATTTAATATGTAAGAGCCTTTGTAGCTACTTAACTCACTCAACTTATTTAGATAAAGCAGAGATGTTGGAAGACAGGATCGACACTTAGAGGTAGACGTGCGTATCCAGGAACAATCCGCCAGCTGCATACTACCAAGGTAACTGCCACTGTGATCTGGAGAACAATAATGGAATGGTGCTGTGGATAGCGAACTCAGTGTAATGGAAGTGATAACTACTTAAGAATTTAGTGCATTGATTGTTTTTGTTATTACGAACTAATGCAATAAACGAAGTGTCGCAACCTTGCTGCTGTAATAGCTTGTTATGAAGCCCTACATGTAATAACCTTACATATATAAAGATATATAATAGCCCTTGATACATGTAAACAACCAATGCAGTCGGCAGAAAGTGGTAACAGAAGGTCGGCCAGAGGTCTACCTTAGAAAACATCGAGCAACATGTAATGAATATGTAATAACCAATATGTAATAAAATATATATATCTATATGTAATAACCATCTAATTGTAATTGCTGTTGAATCATCTATCATCATGTAATATAAGAAACGGAGTAAACAGTAGGGGTTCATCAATAGAATAAATAACATGTAAGACCTAGAGGCTGCGATAATACTATCAGACAAGCAATGACGATAAGGAAAGCTATAACAGTAAAAAACTCCTATACCTATCCGTAACCTAAGAGCCCACCAGGTAACTACAGCTGTCGCCCTCCCCGCTGTGGAATAGCTATTAGGAGGCTGCTCCAGCATACCTTTAACCGGATGTGGGAACCACCATACAATTACCCTAGCTCGTAGAGTTTTAGCTTTCCATCAGAATATATAAAATAACCTGACAAGAGAAAATGAATCCAAAGTAGATTTGCTCATCATTAATTACATCGTTTTCAATATATTTATAGCACTTGGTATTAAACAACTAAATACTCGACAAGTACCTGTTAATCTTTCTTGTTTACAGTTTTTCCCTCGCTTTAATATTTCTGCTAATTTTACGCAACGTCAGCATTAATTGAGCTACGCTGTTTGACCATCTTTTGTTTTGTCAAATACCGTCGAGTATAATTTTAAATCTAATATTGCACAAAACATTTACAAAGTGAAAATAATCAATCCTATCATGATTTACATTTTAATCATTATAATCAATAATAATTTTAGTCTTTGTTTCCGTCATCTTTTTCTCTCATCTTGACCAATCATGATAGTCTTGATAGATTATGTCACAATAACGTGCTTTGGCCGAAAACACAAAAAAAAATAATTTTTCAGTGCATTTTTTAAAGCAATTTACATTTGTGCTACAAATAGGTCAGAGTTTGTCTAGGAATTAGTTATACAAACGTCAGTTAGTACGAAAACAAAAGCTTAACAACTTGTTGAAAAATTTTAAAATTATTGACAGAAAAGCAAAAATAGCGAAAATTTTCAATTTTTGAGGCCAAAGGGGAACTCTACCGCTACTTCCTTAAAATTGTTTGTCATTTTCGGAATCAGCATAGTTGACTTAACAAAACCTATAATGTGTGTAAAAATCGCTGACGATGATACACCCTACGGGACAAGTCAAGATATATCATAAACTAATTGTAAAATCATACTATTTTTAAACAAATCATATACTCATTTGCAATTGCAATAGAAAATGTAATATCAAAAGCAAGAATTCCGTGCGCAATCTAATCCAAGGAAATGCAAGCGTTATGTAAATACTATCTCTCACGTGTTGCTTAGGTAGGATGAATTGAATTGAATACAATATCTCAAGATCAACATCTAAAAAAATGGAAACGTACGTAGAATTGCTAACATGTGCGTTGTGTTTAGATATATATCGAAATCCTGTTACTTTAAGCTGTCTTCATTCCTTTTGTAAGAATTGTTCAGATGAATTCAGCCAAGGCAAAAAAAACATTTCGTGTCCTTTGTGTCGTTCACAGACCCAGGTAGGGTCCATTAAAGCAGATTTTCGTTTAAAGGAGTTTGCTACGCTAATCGAGTCACTTAAAAGTAATCCTACTCATCAATTTATAAGATGTAATATGTGTGATGACGATATTGATCCAATCGAAGTAAACTTATGCAAAGATTGTGGAATTGTTCTTTGCATGAACTGTCGCCTTGATCATCAAGAGAAGAAAAAAACAAAGACCCATATAGTACATGCCTTAAACTCGAACCCGGTTTACTACTGTAAAGTTCACAACAAAAAGTTGGAATACTATTGCAATGACCGCATGTGTAGGAAATTTCTTTGCGTCACTTGTGCTATAGTTTCTCATGACGGTCATGAGAAACGAACAATCCAGATCCAAAAAGAATTATTGGTAAGCGAAATTACAATGAATATCGAAATTATTTCCACTCGAATAGAAGAATTAAGATCATACACTAATTACTTTAAGCAATATAAAGAAGAGGTGGAAATGGAATTCCGTGAGGTTGACTCACTGGCATGCAAAAGACGTGACATTATCATCAAGCATGCTAATGAGGTTTACCAAAAGCAAGCAAATGCTTTGTACAGGATGCAGTCAAAAGTGCTTAGCAACGTGGAAGCTAATATTGTGAAATTGGAAAAACTGGAGAAAAGTATGTCAACTCTACTTTTGTATACATGTCAATTTCTATCTAAAAAGTCATTTTATGATGTGAATGAAATCAATACTGAAGTCAATCATGTCCTACAAACTAAATGTAACATTAATTTACAACTGGTTGCAATTAAAAATCTAAAATTAATTTCAAAAACTTTTGATGAATCTACTTTCAAAAAACAAGTACATTTCTTCATTGGGGAGTTTGTTGGTGAAATTGTGGAACAAAACGAAATAATTTTATCAACTAAGAAAAGTCTGCTATTTTATGAAAAAATTAGTAATCCTCGAGTAGTATCAAGATTTTTGCCAAAAGCTAATGCTGTATTTGCAATTTTATACAATAAAGAACTTGACGAAGTTTATTCACTTATTACTGAAAAGAATGAAGTAGCTCTTGTTGGAACTTCGGAAAATGGCTGCACAAGAAAATTTATCATTAAAAAATGTTCTTATGAGTATTGCGGTAACTACTTAGCAATGCTACCAAACAACAACCTGCTAGTTTTATGCTATGTTGAAAGAAATTCTCCTGATCGGCTATTGCAAATAGACAGTAAAATGACAAAATCGAAAATATTTGGAGTTTCCTTTTGTAATTCTAAAGACATTACACATATTTATTCGAGTCCATGTAGAAATACTTTGCTATTTGTAGCCGCTAATATTTTGACTGTTTTTAAATACAGTGTAAGAACAAAGTCTTATGAAAAGTCCAAACTGCCAGAGCAATGGAAAGAGAATTTTTTGGAACTTTTGAGCTTAAGTAAGAACTTGGATCACGTTGTTTTTGGTGGTTTCAAAGAAATTCATTTGTTTTCTCTTAAAAGTCAGGTGATTTTACGCTCCTTTGGCTCATCAGAGAATTACTACTGGGGCGTTGCATTTCTGACAGAAAATGTGTTGATAGCTAGTTCAAGTGACTCCTCTCTGAACTGTTTCGATGTTGTCAATGGAAATCTGTTGAGAAAAATTAGGAAGGTTAATGATGAGCACAATGAAGAACACGAAATAAGCAGAACTCCAATCCTTCTATCTGCTGCTAATGATTCTTTGATAATATTTAATCAAGGTTGTAAAATATTCAAACTCAAACTAAAGTGAGCTTGCTCCTATGTAGCTATTTAACATCTGTTATTTTTACACTTTAGCCAAATAACATCACATTTGCTGTTCTATCATTGGTCCATTATGAGTGCCAAAATTGGCGTATGACCATTTAACCAATAAAAAAAATCTCTATCTTTAATATTTATTTCAGTCATAAATATATATATATATATATATATATATATATATAAATGTGTTCAATAAAAATCAGATTCTAAAATTATGGTTAGCTTTGATGTGAAATCCCTTTTCACTAATATTCCAGTCACAAAACTATTAATCACATATTAAATGTGATTCCAAAAGATACTTTGCCAATTTCTCACAGTTCTCTTAAAAGACTCTTTGAAACGGCATGTTTATATACTTCGTTTTGGCTTTGGACATATATATAAACAGATTGATGGAATGGCTACGGGTTCACCCCTGGGCCCTACAATGGCTAGTTTCGCAATGGATATAATTGAATCTGAATTTGAAGGCAATGAATTCTTATGCTATCATAGATATATTGATGATGTGTTTGCTGTATTTCCCAGTAAACATAGAACTGTCGTAACGACGTCGCTAAACGACATAATAACGGCACTAAAACGACATTACAAAACAACGTCTTTTCACAATAAAACGGCAAACTATCAATAAAAATGCAGTTTTTAAAAAATTTATCTTCAAATTGTCATAATACTAAAATTATTCCTATTTTTAAATATTCTTTGCTAGATGGTAATATACACCGCCACTAATCCGCACTATAACCGCCACTCAAACAATTCAAGGCCTATTAAACGCCAATACACCACAAAAACGACGTCGTTACAACAGTTATATGTTTACTGGGTTCACAATCAAAAAGAAATTGACGACTTTTTTCACTTTATAAATAATCATTTGCCTGAAATAATATTTATTTATCAAGAAAACGAGCAGCGGTCTTTACATTCCATTTGATTCTTACAAATTCCTTAGATCAATTATATGGCATGTTTCGTTAAAATGGATATCCACATCATCTTATAAAAAAAATTGTAAATCAATGTTTATTAGCAGCTAATCATGAAAAATGTGATGAAGATATAAAAAAACTAAGAAAGACATATATTGGAAATTACCATTCATTGAAAATAACACAATTCAATTGAAAAATAAACTACGATCATTTAATACTATTTTAAAATTTACGAAGATTATTCCAATATTTCAATCATTCAAAGCACTAAATTTAATTCGCAACAAAGATCAAATAAAAGGATTGGCTTCATCATTAGTTTATAAAATACTTGTGATGATTGTAATAAATCATACATCGGTGAAGCCATCCGTCATTTTGATACGCGAATCAAGGAGCACATCAATGGCCATTTAACATCAGAAATTTTTAATCACATTCATAATATCAACATTGAAAATTTTAAGATCATTAGAAGAACAAAATATACAAAAATTACAGAACCCATTGAAATTAACAACATCGACAAAACAAAGTTATTAAATAAACAAATTAATCCAACTAAGTATTTATATTTATTTTAGATTTCATTTTATAATTTTAGTGTAGTTTATATATTGTAAAAATATTTTTGCCGCAAATTATTTGCTGATGATGATTATATAATATAATCGAAACGTTCAATGTGTTTTCCTTCTTATATATATATATATATATATA
>CABFPE010001603.1:0-27468 GCA_900660155.1 Hofstenia miamia
TATATATATATATATACAATTTATAATTTTGATAATTAAAGTATGTAATGTTGTTATAAAATTTGTGCCAAACAATCCTCAGACAGAAGTTTCCATAAGGCATTATAGGGAAATTTTTGATGTGAATGATACCGACAGGAATTTGTATAGTGGAGAACGTATTTTTTGTTATTTTGATGTAACTGAAAATAGAGTGCAGGAGATTTTTTTTGAAAATTATTACGATTGCAGATTTTTTTATCAAGTCCACCTCCCAAGTACACTTGTTTTTTATCAGTGGATAATGAGCTTTGTACAGCTTGAGAAGATTTCAGTTAAAGCATTTTAGAACCTAATGTAAACTTAGCTTACTAATAGGAAGTACGTTGAGCTTTTTGTATACTTACTAATACAGATAACTTTCTAGAAATATAATTTGGCTTTTTATCTAAACGAATGCCTTACTATAAAAAATATTCAATGCAATTTATTTCATACTTGAAGTAAGTAATGTTAGCATACATTTAGTGCAAATCATCCCTCCTCCAGAAGTATCGATAAAGCATCATAGAGAAATATTTGATGTGAATGATAACGACACTAATTTTTATAGTGGAGACAATATTTTTTGTTATTTTGATGGTAGAATAGCTGGAGTATTTCCAAAATCAAGCAACTCTCCTAACATGACGTACACTTGGAAAATAAAGGATGTGAAACAGAATGAAAATAATTTCAATTTCAGACTTTCTAAAATATCTGGTAGCTATCAATGCACAGCACATTTTACATGTTATTCTACAGAATACAGCTGGAACGTTACTAGTAGCAAAATTCTTATTTCCGTGATATGTAAGTAAGCATATATTATCCAAATCTAATGAATGAATTATATATAATGAAATGCAAATTTCTATATACTGCATTTCTAACTATTATTAAGGTATTTTTCTTTAAATCTCGAAGAACATGTCTTTCTTGAAAAAGTTCACGTCCTAAATTATATCAAATAAACCGCTGAAAAATATCAATTCTAAATTTTCTATTTGAATTAAATTTGTCTCTGATATATTAGTGAACAATATAATATAATATGTGATGCTAATACTGTATTATGCATTTTAAATACTACAACAATAAGTAGATGCATAATTAAATTTTAAAAACTTAATAGTAAGAAATTTTACTAAAAATATGAATTTAAAAATTTACATTACATGAAATTTATTTAGAATTCAAAATACAAATTTAATTTGCTCCAAATTTCCTTTTAGGCGATTGCTAGTAATTTTGTAGGCTTTGAGCATGACACTGTCTTTTTCTACCATTCATTTCAAAAAGCATTTTGATAATCTTCGTGTAACATTGAAAAATTCTTGATAATCTGGTAGAACACTGTTGGCTGTCTTTATACTTTTGAAAACCCATAACAGACTTCTGAGTATATATATATATATATATATATATATATATATATATATATAGGAATTTAAACTGGAATCCACTATTTGACGTGTTTCGATCAATTATTGATCGCCATCAGAAATATTTTCCCAGATGATTTTTTACAAAACTATAAACTACACTTTATAATTAACTAAAATAATTTCTATATGTTCAGAATTAAAATAAATGTAATCTTTGAAATGTTTTCATTTGCTTGTTCATTATATTGGTTTGTTTTAATTTCCTTAAGTATAATGCTTCTCCTATTTTAGTATTGTTAGTTTTTATAATAATGTTAAAATTTTCTTTTTTAATTTCACGATGGTGTTGAAATATATCTGTTATTAAATGACCATTAATATGCTCTTTTATGCGTTTCCCGATACACATACCACTCAAGGGCTTCAAGGGCTTGCACTATACAAGAAGTTTTATCCCATATTCACAGAGAAAATAAATGAACTCAGACAGATAAAATTCCTCACAGAGTTGCTAAGAACAACGAAAATAATCAAATACTTGGACTAAACCACTACAGAAGAAGAGGCTGTCCTCAATTTGACAAAGCAACCAGAGTTCGTTGAAATCACATGGGAAGAGCAGTAAGCAGAAATGCTAATAAAGAGAGCCGATACATTCAGGGGCCCAGCGAGAAAAAATATATGAGGGGGTGCATTAGCAAAATTGCTGTCCCTTCAATAGTTGCAACTAGATTCGTCTCAGTTTTTTTCTTAAAACCTACTACATGTACATGTATAGTCCAATTTTAATAGCGAATATAATAATTAACAAAATGTGCAAAATAAAGGATAATACCTGTTTGGTGATTGGTATATATTAAAACACTCAGCTCTTCTTGAAAAACAATGATACAAAATCAATACTATTTGAAATTCAAATAGTTTTTCATAAGGCAGATTCACTCTTGTTATCTTTGTTATAAACGCAAGTTGGTCAAAAAGATTAGCTTAACATTGGGCTTATCAATTCATAATTTGATCAGCAATCATGGGAAAAATCAAATAATACTATTAGTCAAGTCCTACGATTATGCCCTGGAAAAAATTACTGTCAGAGCATTTTTTACCATCTTTTGATTATGCTACTTTTTGCCTTTGCTTCTTAAACTATCCTAAACTATCCTAATTATAAATTTCCTAATGTTGACAAAATGATGAAAATATCTTGCATGTAGTCTCAAATTACATTCTATATTTGTCACAAAACAATTTAAGCTTCAAAACTCACGCAATCATATTGAAATTAATCATTTAAAATTCTCTTGTTCAAGCAGAGATTGCACACATGAAATAACTTTTTAAAACTAACTAGGCTGGTAGTTTATACAAGTCTCTTCCTATTTTGGAGAAACTGTTCAACACTTTGTAAGATTTATACGTAAACGTATTTTGGTTATTATAAAACAATTTGTACTGTTCTTAAACCATTTATCTTTTCTTAAGCACATTTACGGTGTGTTTAACATTTTCTATGGTGTTGAGAATGTCTGTTTTTTGAATTTTTATTTCACAATCTGGAAATGGAATGGAATTGATATGTTCATGTCCATATGCAAAACTGATTAAGGCTAATCTTTTGTTTAAATAGAAGAATGGAACAAATGAAATAGGTCGAAAATATAGATTTTGTGTCGCACTTGTAGTGACTGAGATTCAAGAGCTACATTTACAGAGAAAACACAAATCTCTTATTCAAATATATATTTCAAAAAAATGTTGAAAGAGATAGATGAATGCATTGTAAATTTAGAAAATGAGTGGAAAATTAACTGAACGCAACATCTGTTAAATGGTCATTTTCCTGACCCATGAGAAAAAATATTCGGGGTGCATCACCCCCAGCACCCCCGGTTAGCTGGGCCCCTTGATACATTAGTACATGGAGATAGAGCTTTCCTAAAATCAATGCAAGCTGAAGGGGCGTAGGCCATTAAAAAGAGAAAAAGAAAAGACAAAGTAACCAAGCTCAAACATTATATTCAAACATATAACTCTGATTTTCTTATTTAGCATTTTAATAGAATTAGCATTACTTCACATAATTGGAAAAATTGTAAAGCAAGTATATGCCGCATTCACTTTTTGTAAAATCACTAGTGGACAAATTGCTCCACGTTAATTTTAGCACACAGCTAATAGCACGCAGAAATATTCTACATTGACTGCAGAAATTGAAATAGTGATGGGTACTTGTTTGTATAATAAATATGTTTGCATGAATTTCTATAATTATGTACAAAGTGTATAATTTGATTGATGGAGAATAAACTCCTTGGAATTTAATTTATTGTTGTTTGGTTTGATTAGTTAATTATAATGTGCAGCTAAGCATTTGATGTGTGTAGCAATCATAAGGCTGTTGTGAGGGGATATGAAATTGTGTTAGCCTTTATCAGTACCCACATTTAGGTTAGGTATGTACATAGGGAGATTTTTAAACGTGCTTACCTGGATAGCAATCTTTCATTTTGCATGTATTAACAAATCCGAGATAAGGCTAGTCAGCCAACCCTAGGTGTATTGTTTATTTATCTTATTTTAGATCCAAATTCTGTACACTGTAGGAGACCTATAAATGACTGATAATTAATGTTTGTGTGTATTATAACGTATTGTTATCTTTTTATTAATTTTAAAAGGAGGCTTAAGTGATAGTTAGTTTCTATATATAGTTTACTTTTTATTTTGTTACAGCTAGTGTCATGACTGGTTGCTAGTTTTAACTGTATTACATGTAGGCTAGGAAGCTGCTTTGTGTATTACATAGCATTTATTTATCTAGCAGCTAGTGTCAATGCATCTTAGCATGTTACATTATTATATTAACATACACATTGTTGAGTGTGAGAAGCAAGTCGAATCCTGACTGGTATTTATTAGCACAAATAGTTATGGGCACACATAATAAACATTGTCCTTATGAGCATGAGCTGAGTCACTGGAATATGGAAGTCTCAGGACAACGGATGGACTCTCGGCAACTGGATTCTGCTTCAGGCAGTTGCCCATTTCTATTAATACGAACTGGAGTCTCTTGGAGCTACCTAAACAGTAGTGGTTAATTGTTACGCTTACGTGGAATCTAATACTAATTATTTCAAGCGTAAAGTGTATTAGAGACAAAAGGGTTCAACTAAGATAGACATTACCCCTCTGGGAAAACTGCATGGCCGTGTAACTAAATAGATACTTCTAATAGCACATCTCAGCCTGGGTGATGATTATACACAATGTGTCAAATGCTGATGTTAGAGCTTTTTAATCAGATGGTGTTGCATAATTTTTTTTGCAAATTGCTTTGAAGCTGTTGATTTTATACTTTTTGTCACAATAGGAAAAACTCCATAAAATGAATAATTTGTACTATGAAAAACATAAACCTGGAAGCGCATTGTACGCCCTGAGAATCTTTATGTCTTCTTTTCTATAGTACAAAGCAATTCATATATATATATATATATATATATATATATAATGTTTGAAATCCCTAATATCAATAGGCAAGAGAAAAGCGAAAATCTACAGTAATGTTCCATATAACACGTTTATTATTCAAAATACGCCGGTTTGTAAAATTATTAAATTATATAAATGGAGGAGATGCTGGGTGGCTTCGTCACCTAAATAGTGAATATTTAAATCGTGTTGAGTAAGTTAACGGAAATGCACAAAAGTAAATCCCTACCCGCAAATATATACAACCGATGTTATACAGTAACAAAGGACAAACAGTAATAATGCCTGGTAGAGGATGTTACACTAAAATGATTGAATTATCAATGGAAGAAAATTCTTTAGTAATTACTAATCTTTCGTTATAAGGAACTGCTCAGCATATGTATGCACAATGTGCAAATTAAATTGTTTCATTTAAGCAATTTATGAAGTAACCAACTAATGAAATTTCGTAAAATAACAAAAAATTAAAAAATTCAAAATGATTTTATCACGATCAAAGTAACTTTTAATGTTCCAATGAAAGCAAGTGTTGAAATTTAGAATCCTTACTTGTAATTTTTTTAAAGCGTAAGACATGTTACAGTATTAAGAATTTTAGTGTCCCGTAACATAGTTTGATTTTATATACATTATCCTATACATTGGTGACATAGTGCCTAACATCCCGGATAAACTAAATGCATCACCAAATAAGTCAATTCATTTCCGCAATCAGAGTTCTAGTAAATCAACTTGACTAAGGCTTGATAAATATTATGAATTGTCTTTGCCACTGGGCAGAACTGCAAGCAGGCTGATAATTTTTACCAAAAACCCTTCTCTCAATCAGTAGAACTGCAACTCAAACCGAACCACACAATTTATCATTAGACTGCAATTTTCGGCCAGTTTGGCCGGCATTTTCTTTTCAAACTTTCTAACCGTTATCCCGTCAGCCATAAGAGTGATTTAATAGGAGTGTCCTGTATTTTCTTAAAATTTCGAAAAAATGTTCTTGATGAAACAAACAAGATTTCTAAGTTGAATTTGATATTTCTAGTAAATCATTTTGTTGTTTCCACAAAATTCCTTGAATAATAATTTTTCAGATGATTCCACAAAAATGCAATTAATTAGAAACATTAAACTTAACGTACAATAGCAATTATGGAGATTTTGATAAATTTGTTATTATGAATAAATATGTCAAAAGCTCATTTTTTCGAAAGGTATTTATGACAAAATTTTGTGCATATAATTGTAACTTAAAAATTAATAGATATTTCTCAAAAAATTTCCATAGTTTTCCAACTTGCCATATCCTAGACCTCATCACTGGCAAAAAATTCAATTTTTTCACTACAAGCATTTATCTGTTTACTTGTACACAATATGCATACTCTAAAATACCAATCAATTTCTTAAACAAGATATCGTTGTATCGGTATTTTTCAGTATTTTCAAAATATTGCGGCATTGGTATATACCACCGAATCTTAGTAAATGCTAGTTTTGCCATAAGTTTATTTCCTGTGCTTTTCCGAGATTTGAAACATTTAAAATTGTCTAATAATACTGTTTGAAACACTGAAATATAAAGAATACACACATTATTATGAACATAGTTCTTTTCTAATTTTACTTTCATTACATTGTTTTTCTTTAATTTTTTTGTAATATTTAAGTTTAAAGTTCCATTATTTGTATGATTTAAGTTTAAAATGAGATGGAATTTTTTATTTAAATAGAAAAAATTGTAATTAAATACAACAAAATTCTAAAATTTGTAAAGTAATATAAAAAAATTTTTATGTAATCTATGTATTATCATATTAAAAATTATTTACCTAGCTAACTAAGTATTAAAGCTGATGCTCAATTTTATATTTACTATTTTTTCCCAGTACATTCTTAATTCTTATACATAATACTACAATACTTCTTTTTAAATTAGATATTCCTGATTATTTACAGAGTAACATTAACTACATAAATTTATTATTGAATTTCAATTAATTAATTATAATATATCATTTCAATTATATTATTATTTGAATCCGTTTCAATTTTAATGGTAGTTTGGGATATCATTTAATTTAATTTGAAAAATTATATATTTTAACTACCATTTTATTAATATAGCTGAACATTATATAAATATAGACGTAAATTATATCATCAATATGTCAATATGTCAAAAGAGTATTGGAAATATTTATATTTAAAATATTTTAATTTTTTTCATAATTCTTGCAAAATTTATGTAAAAAACTGAGTAAATAACGTCATTGACGTAATTTTTGATGCGAGTGAAAACATATATTATGATATTGTATAAAAAAGTTAGTATTTTTTCATTAATAATCTTTAAAAAAATATTCGTTAACATTATATTTCTTCAAATACTAATTGTTTATATTTCATATAATTTTTTTGACAATGCCTCTGTATCTACTCAAATCTAAATTAATAAAAAATCAAAATTTTAAACCAGTTAAAATTAGTTGTGATCATTGCAACATCAAATTGGATTCTGTATACAATAAGCACTATGCAAAACAATCTTATTTTAATATTATCTGAAATAATTCAAAAACATTCAAGTTAGCAAATTTTTTAGAAAAAAGTTCATTACATTACTTCCTTAGTTTTTCATTTTGAAATTTACTTTAAAATTATAACCATTTTTATAGCCTTAATAAATTGTATTTTCATAAATTGAAGTTTTTCGAAATTTAGATGGACCAGAAAATGGAATAATTACTTCAAAGCAGTATGTTAAGGAAGGAGAAGTAGCTTCAGTGACCTGCTCATTTGAATGTAATCCACCTGAGATTTTAGTACATCAACGTCTGAATTTCAAAAAGTTAATGCCAATTCAATAAAATGGGGTTATTGAGTTTACTTATATGCAAAAACAAATTAAAATACTATGAATGCTGTGAATGTCAAAACTCGCGAAAGCTCATCAAAATCAACAACTATTGAATTCCAATGTAAGAAAATTTCTGATTTCATTTTGAACTAAACCTTTGCTTAGATATTTCACTTGCATTCAAGGAGAAATTGTCAATAAATGAGGGTGATAAGCTAACAATCGAATGTTCAACAGTAGACGCCAACCCAGAAGTTCACTCAATGAAATTATATCAAAATTCTTCTCTATTAAAGGAGGAGAGTGGAAATTCTATTTCTTATCAAATGTTGAACCTCTTAAGAGAGGAAAAATTCACTTTGGTGTGTTGCTGATAATGGAGTAATTGAGAAACAGAAAACTTTGGATTTGGATGTATTTTGTGAGTAATGTTTACAAAGGCAACAAATTTTCTTTACATAATAATATTATTCAAGTTCCTGAATATTTGGATAAACTCAAATCATTTCTTATATATGAAAGCAGTTATAATTATTTTGAAATTTTCATTTGAAAATAGTTCACTTTCTATACATAGGAAAATGTGATGCTTAAAATAAAATTCCATCAAAAGTAAATTATTTGTCCTTTTTAGTTAAAACCAAAATACAACAAGAGCAAAAATGGACTAAAAAATTATTCTGAATTGAGATATTCAATAATTATTAAGATATTAGTTATTTTATTATTATTTCCAAACAAATTTATTTAAAATGAAATTGTTTAGAATGTCACATTTCTGAAATCTACTAATTTTTTTTACATGTTTTCGAATTAATTGTTTGCATATATACGTCTTATTTCCAGTGTTATAATCGACTAACATAATTAAGTTATATTTTATCACATGTGAATATTATACGTAAATATTACTAAAAACTCAGTAAGAACCTTTAACAAAACATTGTTGTTGGCACTATTTGCAATCTTATTACTAAATTCCTTACCTTATATATTTTGAATTTTAAAATAATCAATATTAATTCACATTTCATACAAAATGAGGTAGCACATTTTGGTTCAACTAAAAAAATTCATTTTCATATTCATTATGCTAATACAGCTAGTATTGTGATGTGTGTGTCATCTTTTTCACAGGTAATTTATCGAAGCCAGTAAAAACAATAAAATGCATCTCTAAATAATTATGATTAATAACATTAATTATTTTTGTTATCAAATCATAGAATAAATATTTAAGATGGTCCAGAAGGTATTGTGTTCAAAGAAATATATACAGTAATTGAAGGAGATGATATGAGCATCAGCTGTAAAGTAACTTCATATCCTGCAGCAGATTTTTCAAAGTCTTCCTCAGATTATAGTGTTGTGTCACCCAACTCTATTGCTTGGGATTTCAAAAGCATGCAGAAAAGCAACAATGGTTCAACTGTCAGTTGCAATGCCATTAATGACAAAAATCTTAATACAATCACCAAAGTAGGCACCATTCTTGTATACTGTATGTTCCTTTATTTCTTGTTTGTAGTTGTAATCTTGTAAATTAGATGGTCCACGATCAATGCAATTCCAAGAAATTTATTATTTTAACGAAGGTGAAAATGCAGAAATTACTTGTTCAGTTGAATCATATCCATTGGCTGATTTTTCAAGTTCTGATCACTTTGAAATACCTTCACCAAATGCAATTACATGGAGGTATCGAAGTATTTCACGTTCTCTAAATGGAACAACAGTTAAATGTCATGCATACAATCAGCAAACTCAACTTTCCAAACAAGTTATCACCAAAATTGTTGTTTTTTGTAAGTATTAATACAATTCTATAACAGAAATGCTTTTCTGCATTAAACAATGGCTACAATTACATATATGCTTTCTTCTTTGTTTTCACATTTAGCTTAAAACTAAGTTTGTATATGTATAACTACAGTGCAGCAGCATTTGAACTCACTAGTTTAAATTTTCTTAAAACTTCATTTTTCAACAACCTTCAAATGCATCTTTTAAGACTATGCATATCAAATATATGAGTAAATGCATAAATATTAACAATTTTGCAGAAAAATATATGCAATGTCATGAATTTGTAAATCATTTGCAATACTACAAAGGCATTTTATGGTGACATTGCAAATTGAAATATAAAATTTGTAATTTTCTATTTCTTAACATTCTTTATTTTAATTAATTTGACCAATAACACTCAAAATACTTTTTTCACTTCAGGAGTAATTCTATCTGAATACCAGTACAATTCATATTTAATTTTCCAATATGCTACTATTTTATGTATTGTTTGATTTTTCATTTCACTGGATCAAGGAATCAGCATAGTGACTGATAATTTCTTATTTCTTGATTGTAAATTGAGATTTCCTTTTAATTGCATGAACATGTCTAGTTTGTCATTTGCCATTTAATAAATTTTTGGTACCTCTAAGCAAATATATTTTATCTTACTATAGCTAACATTCTCGTAAAATGCAATGTTACTTTTTATCTTTTTCACATGCAGTTACTTGAAAACAATAAAAACAATAAAAAAAATTGGTTCTTACGTTAAGCAATGCCTAAAATATTAAAATAAATTCTATATTTGTCAGTGTTCACATTTAGGACAACATTTCTTTGCATGCCCAACTATACTTTCTAGTGGTATTTTCTATAATTTACTTTGGGAAAAAGTCTTCAAAATTCCATAAACGTACATGTCAAATATATGCATAAATTAATGAATATTAACGATTTTTGCTGAAAAAATAGATAAGCAATAATCTGAACTTTATTTGCACTACTGCTAAAACATTTTATGAAGATAGCATATATTCTATTTTTGCTTGCATACCAACTTTAAATGTAAATGTGTAATTGTCTACTTCCTCTATTCAAATAATATGCCAAATGAAATATTTTTCTAAAGCAGTATTTTGATCAGAAACTTATCATAGTTCATGTATGCAAAATTTTTATAAATGTATTAGTTTAGTCGTAGGGCTTATTAGTGTCTTTGAATTTTCAATTTATAAAAACTCATATCTCACAAAGATATCTAAAATATGAAGAATGAATTTCTTTTTCCTTCAACTTCATCTTTAATTTGCACCTGGTCACTAAGGCACTGTGCGCCTACACAAATCAGTTGTTGGTCTCATGGGTAAAATCCTCTGAATCTTAGGTGTCTGAAGATTTTCAGTGTTTTAAAATACATCAAATATTTCATTGCTAAATAATTACAATTTTCAAGTGCTTCGTGAACATAATTATTTCAGAACACATACTGTATGTTCACCACACCAGGATATAACATTTATGCTTAGATCTGTCCATATCCATGAATTTAAATGCCTAAGGATGCAACTATGTGGTAAAAGTAAGATATTAACTATTAATTTAAAAAGAATAATCTGGTCAGTCATGGATTTATTTGCTGTAACACCCTTTTATAGTTGCACAAAATAAATTTATATTGTATTGCTCTCAAAGTGAATAGAACGTGAATTGCCCTAAAACTTATCAAATATTGCACTGAAAAAGAGCAGCAGTAATTGCAAAGTGCTGTAGCATACAGAAATATTTTGACGTGACATACAAATGCAGGCCCATTTAATGCTGTGTTTTTATTACATGTGCATAGAATTTATTTTTTGTACGCCGTCATGTGACAAAAATATTTTGATGAATATACTATTTCGTAAAATTAATGCTGTTCACGAAGCTTCAAAGTTTAATCTTCTTATCAAAATTGCTAGATGACCATTTTCAGTTTAAAAACACCCAAAAAATTGGTTTTATTTTGTGGAAAACTCTAGGACGACATGTTTCAAATCACGAGAACAACCAAAACACTGACAGTAGATTTTGGATTCATATACCATGGGTCACAATATATTACCAAAGAAAATTCATGTACTATGTCTAACTGGCCTGAAAAAAGTTATTTTTCTAAGCGAATACTATCTAAAACTGCAGCACATGGTCAATATAATGTAATGTTTAGGTTGTCGAAATCATAATATAAGGACTTTACCAAATTTGTGTAGTTTCATTTTTTGTTCTTTTTATATTTGTTAGTTTGGACTGACGCCCTCCAGCTTCATACTCCAATTTTATAATAATAATTAAGAGTAGGCCAACCTAGTATCTAAGTATAATAGCATAAACATGGGAGAGAAATTCAAGCATTTGCAAATAGTGTGTTAATGTTATTATGCCACTACAAATATTATTTTGAATCAGGACCTTTAAGAGCTTTGTAGTTATAAGCACTTATCTTTACATATGATTGCAATTTCTATCCATTTTAGTTCATTGGAATTTTAAAAATGTTTTGTATATTTTAAGGAACATAAGTATATTATTAGTTAATTAAACTCTGTCCCAGTTAATAAGTAAAGTTTTATATCAATAATTGGGGTTTTTTTATGGCAAAAATACCATGGTTTTGGCTCGAATTTGATTGTTTAGGATTGAATGCCGTTCATTTTAGACCGGTTTAGCAAATTATACTCGTGTTTATATCATACTACTTCATTTTCTTAAAAAACCGGTTTACTTATTAACTGGGACAGAGTTTAATTATAATTATATACATTTGCACCAGAGATTTGACTCTATTTTTAATCCCTTATATTAATATTGTGTTTTGCTTATTTGACTTTTTCTATATTTCACTTTCACTTTTTTCAACTATTTATTTCATTTTGTGCTCGAATATTTTTGTCCCAAAACATTAATTTAGGAACAGGTATGTCGTAATTATGAACTGAATAATATCTTTGTATTCTAATTTAAGTTTCAAAATAACGATCATAGAAATTTACCAAGTTTGGGTAGTGTCTTTATTCTTTCAATATTTGTAAGTTTGGGCTGGCTGACGCCCTAAAGTTTCATGCTGCAATTTTATAATAATATACCCCATCAGATGTGTCGCTATGAAAACGGTTTCAATATTTCTTAAATGGTTTGGATAAAATTGTTTAAAAATGTGGTCAAATCGGTTTGTTACATAAATGTAACTAGTAAATGTAGTCTTAATAACTTATGAATATGGTCTCACTGACTGCTTTTGTTTAAGCAGGCTAATCTCTGATTTACAGTGTTAATAAAAATGAAACTGCAATGTAGTTGAAAATAAGAATACATTTTGAGTAAATTAAACTTTGAGTTTTGGAATTATAATTAGCAATTAAAAATACTAAAATAGCTAAAACTTCTTAATTTCAATTCTACTATAACATTCTGGGGCTTAATCCTAATGTGAAAAATTTAGATGGCCCTGATAGTGGTAGCATTACTTCACAATTAACAGTCAAAGAAGGCGAATCAGCAGTGGTGACATGTTCATTTCAATCCTATCCACATGCATCATTTATCTCTTCATCTGCGAATTACGACGTCATCTCTGATAATTCAATTGAATGGAAGTTCAGTAATTTGAAAACAACTGACAACAACAAAATTTTAAATTGTTCTGCATATAATGAAAAAACTAAAATATTTAAGTCAGTAACCACTACGATAATTGTCCAATGTAAGTATTTAATACGACTTTTTTGTAATCTACGTTTTCAGATATGTACTTGGAATTTAACAGCTCATTTGAATCAATTGAAAATGAGAATCTAGAAGTTAGTTGTAGTGCAAAGAGATCAAACCCACCAGTTAACAGTCTACAATTGTTGTTGGGTGAAAATATTGTTCACCAGGTGAATGCAGATACCTTAACAATTATATTGGTGCCCACTTCTGATGATAATTATAAAATAATTTACTGTATTGCTGATAACGGAGTGGAAAAGCAAACAAAAACAGCTAATTTAACAGTATATTGTAAGTAATTTTCTACATGCGCAGTTTTAAAACAAAATATTGACGCTGCTAAATAATGATTACACGTCAATTGTAATCAAACCAGCCTTTTTAATTAATTTTCTCAATTATTCATAATCAACTGTCACAGTTGAATTATTAATAAAATTATTGAGAAATGCAATGGTTTCCTCACCTATAACTTGTTGCAACGAATGGTGCTCAGGAAAACTAAATTTACAGGCTAAAACATGAGCGCATTTGTAAACAAAAAAGTGGGAGTAATAGCAAAATGAATTGACTAGAAACACATGGTCTAAGTTTTTACAAAGAGAAATACAGTTCGTGAGATTTCTATGACTGGCGATATTTAATGTTGAGATTCTTGGATTTTTAAATTTAATTACCATCATTGGTTAGGTTGTTATATGCTTTAGAATTCTCACTCTGATCAGGGCAACACAACAAAAATGTTTAAGTTGAAAAACAAAATACGCCCTTAATCCAATTTTTTTGTTACACACCCAAATTATTAAATATATTTATAAAATGTATCTTAAAACTGATATTATCTGAAAATTCATAAATTACATTTTGAATAAAATTCAAAGTTTTTTCATCGAAAATTGGTGTGACTTTTTTGATATAATCAGCATTGACATAAATGCTTTACATATTACAGCTTTAAATTCCACAATTTCATGAAATCATCTATGTGTGTATAGCTCAAGTCAAAAAGTGGCCACTTTTCAAAATTTGAAGGTTTTATCTAAAATTACTAGATGACACTGGTACAATTAATAGTTCAAAATATTGCCAAATACTCGAGGAATTTGTACAATACACAACCTGGTTATATCCCGATTCATGGATCTTAAAATTTGATGGAGCAACCCCTCATACTTCAAAATCGAAAAAGAATTTTTTACCAATTATGATATTCAAGTTATGCAATGGCCATTGGTCTAGTACTCTTAGAGAACGTGTTAGAGTCCGTTTAATGGATTCAGTTTCAAGACCTTTATCTGCGTGTTACGCTTTGCATGGCAAACTTGTCAAATAACTTTGTCACCAGGTCAAATGCTAAGACAATTATATTTTCAAATAAATTTTATAAGCTTCTGTGTCTTTCGTTTGTTATCAAAAATGTGTATATAATGTTGCCATTTTTTTACTTGAGCTATATTATTTAGTAGTTTATGCGTATTTACTTCTGAAAAACGTAGAGCTTCCATTTTTACACTTTCTTATCCAAAATTAATTAACTTTTAGACAACTTTCAATGTCAGATTTCGTACAAATTTTATATATTTATTTAAAAAATGGGCCTCATTAAAATTAGACGTATGAGCGCATTTGCCAATAGAAATTTGGAAGTAATAGCTAAATTAATTGGCGCTATATATATATATATATATATATATATATATATATGCAGTGGTCATTTTGGTTCAATGGTGTTGTTTTAAAACAAAATTTCCCTTGAGATTAATCTAATATGCCTTGATCACAAGTTTCTATTGTATATAAGAAAGCTTTTCTTAGATTTTTAGTACTCCCTCAAAATTGTGGCATAATGAAAGGTCGGAATCTGCTTAGCTTCAAATGCAAGATATTTTCATAAAAGATCAAGTTGCCTATCAAGATATTTGTTTCCCTTAATATTTTAGCCGCCAACGTTCCCTAAAAATTCCCAGTTTTAAGCTCATAAATATGACTTGATTTCGTCATCAAAATCAATGTATATTACACTATTGTATAGATATACAAGTGCAATTAATGAAAGCTAAAATCATTTCTCTCTATTATTATCAAAAATAATTTCTTAAGAAATGAGATATTCATTTTTAGTAAAATTTTGATATTAAAGAAGTTTTATGAGTGAACCCAAATGATTAGATGTGTCCATGCAATTGTTTAAAAATGTGGATAGTTAAAAGAATTGATTTTTGTACGCCATCATGCCACCAAAATATTTGGATGAACGAAATATTTAGTGAAATTAATGCAATTCATGGAGCTTCAAATTTTAATATTTTTATCGAAATTGCTAAATGGCCATTTTCAATTTAACTGCACACAAAAATTCGTTCTATACTTTGGAAAACTCTCGGACAACATCTTTCATATCACAAGAACGAACAAAACACCGACAGTAGATTTTGGATTCCATAGTTCGCAATATTACCAAAAAAAAGTCATCTGCTATGTCTAACTTTTCGCTAGAATGTTATTTTCTTAAGTGTACACTATTGATAACTGCTGCACACGGTCAATGCAGTGCAAATGTTTAAGTGTTCGAAATCATAAAAAAGACTTTATGAAACGTGTGTAGTTGCTTTATTTATAGTTGTTAGTTTGGCTTGACTCCCTTCAGCTTTATACCGCAATTTTATAATAATAATTAAAAATAATTAGTATGCAAGAATATCATGATAAAAGTGAGAAAGAAATTTTATCAGTGTCAACCTGTAACATCGCATTTGCAAATAATGTATTAATGCTTCTATGCAGACAGATTTATTGTTTTGGCTCAGAAACATTTTAGAGTTTTGTGGTAAGTATTTATCTTTACATGTGATGACAATTTTTATCCATTTTAGTTCATTAGAATTTTAATAATGTTTTCTAGTCTTTTAAGGAACTTAAGTATTTTCTAGTTAATTAATTATAATTATATACATTTGCACCAGATATTCAACTCTCTTTTTGTCCCTTTTATTTAGTTTGTGCTTTTGCATATTTTACTTGTTGCTATACGTCCATTTAACTTTTCTCAACAATATATTTCAATTTTTGCTCAAATATTTTTGTTCTATCTGAATAATACGTAAATATGGACAAAATAGTGTGTTTATTAAGTTAAAAATAACGCTCATTTTCTCATTTGNTCCATTTAACTTTTCTCAACAATATATTTCAATTTGTGCTCAATTTTTTTTGTTCTATCTGAATAAAATATTTATAGTTAGGATCAGGTAATACGTAAATATGAACCAAATAATATGTTTATTTTCTACCTTAAGTTAAAAATAACGCTCATTTTCTCATTTGTACTTTTTAAAATTGCGCTTTCTCTTATGCCTCTTTGGCAAAATCCTATTTTCACTAGGAATTTTTCATAATTGTTTATGGCTTAGCCAATTAATATTTAAATGCCTATAACTCAATGATCTAATGAAGATACTTAAAACCTGAAACATCCAAAGTTTAGAATGGTCTCTTCTTTCTTATTTAATTAAAATAAGCGATCAGGCTCTGTCTTCACCAGGTGACAACTTTTGACTTTTGCGCACTACCCACCTTGACAGTACTCACAGTTTTTCTTGAGAAAACAAAATATTTCAGAGTAGTTGTTGTTCCCATGGAAATTAATCTGATTCACTAGGAACCTAATGAATTTCTCATTGAAAAAAAATTTTATTTGCATGTACTTCAGGCATAAGTATAGATTTCAGCATTAATCATAATTATTGTATGAATGAACCCAAATCCATAGATGTGTCCATGCAATTGTTAAAAAATGTGGACAAATCGATTTGTTATGTAAGTGGAAGTAGACTTATTAACTTTTGTTAGCTTCATTTCTTTTAAATGCTTGCATTCATTTAAGAAGAACTTAAGTCAATTATTAGTTAATTAATTACAACAAAGTTGTTACTTTCATTTTTTATACCTTGTATATATTTTGTCACTTTTTTGCTATTTATCACCTTCACTTTTGTCAAAAATTATTTTCAATTTGTGCTCAAATAGTTTAGATCCAAAACATTAATATTAAGAACCAGGTATGTCGTAATTATGAACCGAATAATATGTTTATTTTCTACCTTACTCAAGCTTCAAAATAACGCTCATTGGATTTTCACCTTTTTATAAAATTGCACTTTTTCTTATGCCTCTTTCACAAAACCTTGTTTCACTATGAATTTTAAAAGCTTATAACTCATGATCCAATGAAGATATTTAAAATCTAAAAACACTGCAAGATAGAAATTTTTTTTCTTTCTTATTCAGAAGAAATTCGTGATCTAGCTTTGTCTCGACTAAGTGACAACCCTTGATTTCTATAGGTCGCTCCTGCACGGCACTCACACAGTTTGTTTTCAGAAATCAAAATATTTTAGAGTAGTTGTTGTTCTCATGAACATTAGACCAATTTATTATCTGAACAGTAGGAATGTAATGAATTTGAATGCTAATACAAAAATCGAATTTCTCATTGAAAAACAATTCTTATTTGCATGTACTTCAGGTATAAGAATAAGTTTCAGCATAAATAATCCTCATTGTTTGAGTTTGCCCAACTCCACAGATGTGTCCATGTAAAAAAAACTGTCAATATTTCTTGGTTGTTTAGAAATGTAGTTGGTTTATTACGAAATAGTAACCCTAGTTAATTTAGAGTCAAAAATTTGTCCATGTTGTTTCTCTGAGTGCTTTTGCTTAATAAGACTAATCTCTGATTTATAGTGTTTCTCAGAATGTCATTGCATTTGTAGATAAAAATAATGCTCTTTGAATAAACGAAAATGTTATTTTTAGAAATATAATTAGGACTTAAAACTATTAAAATAGCTAAAAATTTCTTAATTTAAACATATTTATTTCAATTGCACTATTACATTATAGAGTTTAATACTGACGTGAAAAATTTAGATGGCCCTTATAGTGGTAGCATTACTTCACAATTAACAGTCAGGGAGGGAGAATCAGCAGTTGTGACGTGTTCATTTCAATCCTATCCACATGCATCATTTATCTCTTCATCTGCGAATTACCACGTCATCTCTGATAATTCAATCAAATGGCAGTTCAGTGATTTGAAATCCACTGACAACAACAAAATAGTCAATTGCACTGCATGTAATGAAAAAACTAAAATAACAGAATCAATAACAATGGTGATAATTGTTCAATGTAAGTGTTTTCAGTAAATTTTTTGTAAAATATGTTTCAGATATGTATTTGGAATTTAGCAGTTCATTTGAATCTATTGAAAACGAGGGTCTAGAAGTTAGTTGTAGTGCAAAGAGATCAAACCCACCAGTTACCAGTCTACAATTGTTGTTGGGTAAAAACATTGCTCTCCAGGTGAAGGCAGATACCTTAACGACTATATTGGTGCCCACTTCTGATGATAATTATAAAAAACTTTACTGTGTTGCTGATAACGGAGTGGAAAAGCAAACCAAAGAAGCTAATTTATCAGTATATTGTAAGTAATTTTTTATATGAACAATTTTAATAATTTTAAACTAACAAAATATTGCTGAATAATACATACACATTCTTTGTAATCAAATCAGCTTTTTAGTATACATTATTTTTCTCAATTATTTAAAATCAATTTTCACAATTGAATTATGAATAAAATTATCGAGAAATGCAATAGTTTCTTTACCTACAAGAAAAAAGACAAAATTATGAACATATTTGCAAAAAAAGTTAAAGTATTAGCAAAATGAACTGGCTAGAAACACATGGTCTAAGTTTTTAAAAAGAGGATACATTTCTTGAGATTTCTATGACTGGCGATATTTAATGTTGGGATTCTTGGATTTTTATTTAGCTACCATCATTATTACGTTGCTATATGCTTTAGAAATTCCGCTCTGATCAGTTTCCTATCAGAACAACACAACAATAGATTTTTACGACGAAAAGCAAAATAGGCCAACAATCCAATATTTTTGACCAAATATACACCACGTACACAAAAATTATTAAATATATTTGTAAAATCTATCTTAAAACTGCTATAATCTGAAAATCTATAAATTACATAGTGAATAGAATTTAAAGTTTTTTTTCGAAAATTCACATGACTTTTTTGGTGTAACCAGCATTGCTCAACATGTTACAACTTTAAGTTCAACAATTGAGCGCTAATTTTTACACTTCCTTAACCAAAAATATTTAAGTTTTCGAGAACTGTCAATATCAGACTTGGTGCCTACTATATATAAAACCATCTCTATGTCATTTACCAATTTTCTGCTTTCCACTGAAGATTAGAGTGGTCCATTGTACAGAAACAACAATTCAAAGGATACCATAATCTTGATTCAATATATCCAATGCATTTTAAATGATGGTTAATAAAAATCACTGTGATACAATGTTTGATATATCAAGATCTATTTCAAAAGCAAATGATAAAAACCCAAGTAGCCCTCATTCGTGGTAAGAGTAGTAATTCCGAACACTTATGAGGGGTGGGAACTGCTCAGGTCGGGAAACTTTCTGTCTGTTCCGCGTCTTGTGATTGGCTTTTTCATTAAATTGGGTAATACAATACTCTGATGACATTATATTCTTTGATTAAATGTAGTCAGAGGCTACTCAACCAATCAACAGACTGATTAGTGAGTGAGTCCATTATACGGGTACAGGCCTATGCCCCTAGAATGATACTACTAAGGTCGTTTTAATCATGCAAATCCTCTGGCAACCCCAGCCACACCGAGTGCTGATATGTTCTGAGTCTGCTCAGCAGAGTGAAGCTGAAGGACAAACTTCAGTAGAGATGGTTGCGCCTCCCTGCTTTGGCCAATCAAGGCTACTAATGGTGGTAACTAAGAGAGCATCTGCTGGCTGCTATAAAGATCTGAAATTATATTGGAGTACGCAGGCGTATTCACTGAATGCAAAGCATCTAGTGAATATGTGTCTCCAATTAAAATGCATGTTGGATCATAACTACCTGTAACACAGCAAAGCTTCATCACATCAAGGCTCAGCAAACATTAGTCTAGGCCCATTTCAAAGACCAGAGACAGAGATGAGTCGCAAAAAATTCATGTATGGCTGCCCCATGAGACGCACTAATGAACTCTGGGCAGCTGCAGCAACATATGCTAAAAATGTATTCAATGCATCACCATCTATCTTACCACAAACTAAATGGACAGCCTCACAGAATATCCACCACCCCCACATGCGCATAGCACATATGGCAGCATCTTCTTACAACCCTGGGTTTATCTTCTACTGTAAGTTGGGGCCCCCACACAGTGACACTCCTGTCAAGTGTTAGTTTGGCACCACCTTTCTGGATCGGCTTTTGCCTTTCATAATAGCTGGTTGGCCTTTCCGGGAACCACCACGAAGAGGTACTATCTTGGACAATTCCCTGATTGAATGTATAGGTTTTAAAACTTCACTAAAGGATTATATTTAGTGATAAAAGTAAACGTTTTGTTTCCTACTACTGCTTACTATGTATATGAAAGATCAATATAATGTGATGGCCAAGCAAAATGAGACACTCCATTGCCTGATGTTGATGGATTGCTCACACAGAGATAAAAATTGATTTTCGATGCTCTTGTTAAAAATTAAGTGAATATTTTGTGTCTTTCAACTGAACAGCAAATGTTTTTTAGATATTGGAGTCAATGCAAACTTCACACAACTGAGGAACTCTAATTATCATGTATTGAAACCCAACCGAAGATGATAATCCTAAGTTCTCCCAAACCTAGAGTATTTTAGCACAATGCAATCATCTAAAATGAGACCCTCGAGAATTAGGTAAATTCAGAATTTGGAGATCAGATTCTCTTCTGTGAATCAATGGAAACCGAAGCAAAAAGGATTCCAATTATTCCTAGGAATGATCAAGATATCAAATGCATGTTCTGTGATGAATTATTTTCCATGAGTAATCCTGGATAAGGTGTATTGAATGTCACATTTGCAAGAGATGGCCTCATGTTGAATGTGCAGCAAAAGGCAATATGCTTGTTGTGTGCGACTTTTGCTCACACATACACATCTCGTAACCTAATGCAGTTATCTCCATTAGTTTTCATAATACAATAGCTAGCTTTAGTGCATAGACCTAACAGATCCAAAATTTAGAACAGATCCTAAAATACAGCTCACTCTACGTTTGTTGCTTCATAGACAAGTAGATTTTTAGTTCTGATATAACTCACATGTTACAAATCAAATATAATATATACATTTATAAAGCTGTTTGCTTTCAATAGAATCGTGAAATTTTGTAGACTATGGTAAACATAAAATATCTGATTAGATGATAAAAAACAAAAAATTACGTTAAAAATAATTTGAATTATAAGACATAGGCAGCTTCTGGACGATAATCAGTTTCAATGAATAATTAATTTTAATGCAAATTTGATATGCTTCCTATTGTTAATGATAAATTAAGACTTAATATGCAACTGATTATCATATTATATTTTCATTTTTAAAAATGTCTCATTTTGTCCCCCAGTAAAATGAGTTATTTAATAGTTTTTGAAAAAGCCACCTTTAACACTATTGAATTCATTTACATATCAAAATGCTTTTAATTATAAGGAATATGGCATAAAAAATCAAATAATGGTAACTCCAAAAACTGCTACACTTGGATTGTGAGCAGAGACAAAGGCGATTAAGTGCCTCATCTTAACCTACTTAACCATACTACCCTTGTGTATTTTGTATATTTTTTTGTTGTGACGATGTGTTGTTGTTTTCATTGATATAAATTTAATCTGCTTTGAGCATTAGTTTGTACACAGTAGAACATATATTTTTTAACTATTGTGCGCTCTCCAAAAATTTTATTGTGAAAGGAGATAATCATTTGCTTAAAGAGAAAGCTTGTTTCAATAAATATCAAGATTCTGATCAAGATGTTGGTTTTTCATAGTAGAAGATACTGTGTTTATTGAATTCATTTTGTTGGTTTCTAGCTTTTGAAATCTTCTTAATATTGTAAATGAGAGGTGCCATCCCTTCTTTGGGCTCAAATGAGCAAATTAGTTCGAATTTAGGAAAACAGATCAGGTGAAAATATTTAGTCCAAATCCAGATCTATTTTGGTGAACTGCTAGGTGACCACTGCATCCATAGTACTTCTTGTGATCATTAATCAAAAAGCTGATGCTTCCATGTAGAAATAATAATATTTTTTAGAACTTTTAGAAATAAAAAGACAATGTGAAAGATTATTTGGAAGTTTTAAGTATGGAAACTATAATAATATATTTAAAAGTTAAAATTCAAATAATGAATAAATTATATAAATGTTAAGATTGAGTTGATTAGATTATCAAAAAAAGAATTTATTTCAGTATTGCACTTACTTTTCAAAATTTTAAAGAAATACTAATTCTGAGAGATTTATGATAATTTCACATTATTTATTTGTATTTGTAAAATGTTCAAATATTCATTTCAAGGTCCTTATGAAGCTGGAGTTCCTTTAATCTACAAAGTTTGATTTATTTACTAAAAATCCAACCATTTTCAACCAATGTGCCTGAAAATTTTGGGTGATTGCAACCAGTAGACCAACTTTTCAACACAACAAACAGCTTCCTAACAAGTACAGGAAAAAGTATAAAAGTTTCTTTTCTCCAGACTCTGGTCTAGGGTATTCGATTTAACCTCATTATTTAGAATTTTTAAGTTATTTCAAATTGTGAGATAATTTAGTTTTTTAGTCTTATTGTATTTGTAAAATCACTAATGTTTTGATGCAGTCAATTTTCACTTGACAAAATGGATCAGAGATCAAAAGTTAAATTTGTCAAACAGTTTTGAAATTGCAAATACAATGAAAAAAGCAGGTATAGAAATATCCTTTTTAAACTAAAACCCTTTGGCACTTGATCTAATCATTGCTTTCCAGGGAGAAATGGGAATACAAAGAGAAATATATGCTGACTTGAAGGGAACTCATTTCAGGGAAAGTGAAACCTATGAGGAGAAATAAGTAGCCTCAATGAGGATCTTAATACATATCACATGAAATACCAAATATTGCGAATATGGGAATTCCACCTCAAAACAAAATCCGCCTATCCTATGTAATTGTGTATCAAAAAATAAAAAAGCTATCCTGCACTAATTGCTAGTTTGAGAAAACATTACAATGCACCCAATATTCATTATAGTAAACCTCCTGTGTGATGCCCATCACAAAATATAAAATGAAAAAACCTCATTCAGAATTTTTGAAGCATGACTTATTTGAATGTATTACTAGGGATTTTATCCCAAAAAATCCGTTAAAAGCTGAACATAAATTCTAACTAAAACACAATATGCAGGTACAAAAATCTAAAGAATCAGCATAATACTAAATATCCAAAGCAGTAATTTTATCAACTAAGATGTAATAGCACTTTAGCTTCCACAAAACTTCACACTTATACCAAATAAGGATACTGATAAAAACAAAGTTTTGCAAAACGTCCAACTTCAGCAACAAAATAAAAGAAATTTCAGTTATTAGCAGCACAAGCTCCAAACAGCAATGCAATGGAACCTCTTATCATCACCAATATGTTAAAATATAATATAATTTTCACCATTAACATCACTATATACACTAGAGGTGTAGTTTCCACTATATCTTTCAAACGCTATAAGGAAATGGTTATTGTTTTTTGATCAATTCTTTGATTTGGAGTAAATACAAAAATGCACATACTAGTAGCATCTAGTTGATATAAGTACTCTTCTTAAAATAATGTATTGTCAGATTAAGCTTTTCTTCCAACTGTGAGTCAACATCTCAGAAATTTCTATTATCATTATAAACAATTGATCAAATTACATTATGACAGACTGTGATTTTTGCCATCTGTGTATAGATGTGCTGCAAAAGTATTAAACAATTAAAATAAATTTTCACCATTTCTTGTACATATATTTTGATGGGTATGTTTTCAATTCTACAAGTGACAGTTTATTTTTAAGAAATAAATTGCTTATGAATTACTTTGACATAATTAGAATGAAAGGCTGGATCATAAATATGGGATATTGTCAGTTTTCTATAGAATTCCAAAAAACCATATAACACAGAATGTGTATTAGTAATTTTTCATATTAAGACAAAATAAAATAAATAACACTTAGAAAAGATAATAAATTGAAGCACTGTAAATTTAAATTTTTTTTGTCCATAGTTTATTAGAAAATCACCAGAATGCAGTTTTATTATTGTCACATCTCTTATTTAATATTATTATTTAATATTATTATTATATTATTATTACATTATGAACCAAAAGAAAGTGAATATTTACTATTACAATATGCTAATATATAAATATATATATATATATATATATATATATATATATATATATATATATATATATAATCAACACATGTTTAATATAAATATTGTCAAAAAGAAATATCAGCACAATGTACATCACATCAGGGGAAAATTGATCACATGCTTTGCTGAAGATATTGATATGTGGATTTTAGCTATCACTTCCATGAAGCTGCAAGTGCCTCTGCTCCCAAATGCATGCATTATGACTTTTTATTGAATGTTGAATGTGACTTTGCCAAAACAGATATCAGAGTAAATGAGCCCTCACATAGTATTTCTAATTTATATTTTTTGTTAAGAATTCAATTTTTTCTTCAATATTTAATTTCTCTAGCTCGAAATTTAACGATTTTCTTAGAATTTAAATGTCAAATGATTTATATCATTTTTTGAATGATTTAATTTTACTTGGTATATTAATAGCTGCAAGCAATGGATCATTAAACATATAAAGTTAAATTGTTTTTGCTAATAGAATTGAATTTAGATGGCCCATACTTAATAACTGAAAAAGTCCTCATATAAAATGAGGGCAGCAGCCCTGTAGGTAATATCTCAATTCATTCCTTTCCACCGGCAAATCTAAATTGCTCCTCTACAGCCTTCACTATTTCTGAAAATCTATTTGGTTGGAATATACAATATGTGTCAAAAGATATGGATCAAACAATATACACTTGTTATGCTTACAATTACAGAACGGATGTTTCTAAGGCCTCAACAATAAAACTAGTTGTGCATTGTAAGTATATATTTTAGCAAATACTTTACTAACACCTAATTTCCAGATCCACCTGAAATCAAATTTTTTTTGTCAGAAACGTATGTTATTGAAGGCGATCAAATGAATTTTATTTGTTCTGTCATTCGATCAAACCCTGCAACTGCAAAGTTAACTATTTCTACTATGACCACCCACAAATCTCTCTTAAACAGTGACGTATTAAAATACGAACTGAACGCAAGTAGATACATGAATGGGGAAGTCAATTGCAAAGCAGAAAATTCTATGTTTGAAACCAGAATAAAAAGATATCTTGTTGTCTACTGTAAGAATTTATTTGTTTTAAACTTTAACGTTTTGTTTAGATGTTGATTTTGAAGTTAAGACGACCAGAAGTAGCACTGACAATTCAATTTTCACCTATTTCCTTACAGATATAATTTCTTTACCGAGTAATCATACAGTGGCATTATACAAAAACAAAACACATCAGTGGAACTACACAAACATTGAGAACATCACATTTTCTCTTCGTCTTTCAAATGTTTATTATGAATATGTCTTAGTGGCTTCTAATGAATTTACTTCCAAAAAAGTAATGTTGGATTTTACAGAATTAAAAAATGGTATTCTTTTTATTGATAATGGCAGTGCTTGAAATTTCCAAGTTTAGATAGAAATAGCAGGTTTGTTTTGTTAGAGATTTGAGTTTTTTCGGTATCTCCGCTAAAAATTTTAGCATAATTTTGAAATTCTGAAATTATATTTTAAGGTATTTCATCACTTTCAGACTGTGGAATTGCAGGTAGATAAATATTATACGTTTAGATTCAATTGTTTCTCACCGGACAAAAATTTTTGAAGGTAAATTTTTTCCTACGTTAAAACATTCATATATATATATATACAATCTAGTACTTTTGAGCCAACAAGCAAACATAATATTTGATCATGGTTAGCCTAGGACACATGTCCATTATGTAAGTATTGTTGACTAGCGAAGGAAGTAATTTACATTAATGAAGTCTAGCTAGATGCCAATAATGGTATAAACAATTATATTCGCAATGTGGTTGAACATCTTCTCAACCAAACCCATAATAATTTTTTTGCCAAGTCCCTAGCAATATTTTTGATATATTTAGACTTTGCTACAATATGTATTTGCGAATCTTCCATAAATGATGAACAATATATTAAATAAAATTATGAATATATATATATATATATATATATATATATATATATTATAAATGAGATTCTAATTAAAATAGCTAGGCCGAGCCTAGCTGAATCGAGCTTGAGCCATAGGTGTAAACCGATCGGAACATTGCCGACCTGACCCGACCGGTACCGGTGCCAACTGAAACCGGTTGACCGGCCGGTCTGACCGGTAGAACATTTTTCAAAGTCTAATTAAATATTTACATGAAAAAAAAATATATATATATGTATGCATAAAAAATATTAAATTAGATTTTGAGAGCTAGAAGATACATTGTATTTCAATTGGATTGAGAACAGGACTGCAATTTAATCTGAAATTCCCAAGAGTGAATTCCAACTGGCACGGATTAGTATATATTTTAATATATATATAAAACATGTTAGATAAAATAGGATAAGAGAATATTTATTCAGAAAAATGTTGACAATTAAATAACTGATAATTTAACTGAATAGCATCAAATAAATTCACACAACACTATACACAAATTACATAAATTACAAAAACACATATTTCAAGCTATGAATAAATTACTATTGTACTACATTAATAACGAGTTATCGCATTGTCATCCATATACAGTTTGTATTCTAGCAATGATTTACCAGAAATATATTTTTTCAATGTTTTTAGTTTCTCTAGGTTACGAGTTCCAGGTTGGAATGGTTACATTAATACTCATGGATTTACTTAAAACGTCTTCCTTATACCTAACACATGTGAAAGTTTTGACCTAGAATTATGTTTATGAGTATTTCCCGGTATTTTAATCGCATTACAATGTGGTAGGTTTTTATTAGCTTGCAGAGTTTCAGCAGGGTATTCAATATTGCGAGTTTTTTGGAAAGA